>JANAVB010027397.1:17548889-17795060 GCA_029216955.1 Iris pallida | reverse complement strand
TGCACGAAGGCGGTGCTTCAGCTAGCAGGAGACGGGGGAGAAGAGGCGGGTCCCCCGTGCGGACAGAGGTCGCCGATAGAGAAGCAGGAGGGAGGGGAGCGGAGAGGGCCATCGTGCACCGCCGCACGCGTGCACAAACACACGCATAAGCTCGCGCCGAAAATTATTTTTTTTTCAAAAAATTAGCAACCCATGGAGCGGTAGTCGAAAGTAACCAAGAATGAAAGGTTTGAAAAAACTTAGAAATTCCTTACTTTTCAGATTCATGAATCTATAATTTAAGAAAGAATAAACATATATAATTAATTTATGTTCATTAGCATAGTCAAACTAAAAATATAATGGAAGGTTTGGAAAACTTATAATATTTATTGCTTCTCAAATTCATGAATCTATAATTCAAAAAAAGAATAATCATATATAATTAATTTATAATTTATATTGGCCTCTCTTACTAATATGAATATGAAATTAAGTATATACAATTATTCTTCCCTAAATTATATATTCGTACATTTAAAAATTTTATTTCTCGAAAATTGTGAATATTCGAATAAATATTGTACATAAAACATGGGATCATGCTCTTAAGAATAGAGGGTACTTCTTTCTCAGGTAATTTTGTTGTTGTTTTTCAAGTATTTTAAAGTCCTTTTATTTTTCTTTTTAATTTGTTCTCTTTCTTTTAATAATTGTTTTTGCGATTTTTTTTATTAAAGACTTTTTCGAATTTTTTTGTTTGTCTTTTTCTTAGAATGTTTGTTTCATATTTTTTATTGTCTTTAGAATTTGTTCATTATTTTTTAATCTTTATTTCATTTTTATAAGATTTTTTTTGATTTTTTTAACTTTTTTTAAATATTTTTGAAGAATGTTTTTCCTTTTTTTATTATATTCCCCGGATCAATTTTTTTGTTTTTTTAGATATTTTAAAAAATTTTGTTCTTTAATTTTTTGTCTTTTAATATTTTTTTAAAAATTCAATCTCTTTTTGTTTTTTCTCGTTTTTCCCTTATTTGTCTTTTTTATTTTTTAAGATCTTTTTATCTTTTTTTCATTTTTATTTATTTTCATTTTTAAATTTTAATACTTTTCATTGCTTTAAGTTTTTTTAAAAGAATTATTTAAAGTATTTTTCTGTTTTTTCAAGATTTTTTTATTTTTTATAAGTTTTTTTGTCCATTTTTATTTTTGAAGTAACTTTTTTATTTTGTCTAGTAACATTTATATATTCATCACATGGAAATATAATTTTTTAAAGAATAGTATTTTCGACTAGATAGTATTTTGCGCATCAAACAAAATATATAATTTTTTATAAATTGCATTTTTTTTTTCAACTTTTCTTTGTTGACTAAGGTCCCGTTGCTATACTGTAATGTAATTCTAATCGTAATATAATTAAATAATTTTTATTATTTAATTATATTATAATTATGATATATTACAGTGAATCAAACATAGTCTAAATTCTTATCTTTTGGAAGAAAAGTCGGATCAAATTGGATTGAACTGGACTACATGGCCGCAGTCCTTCAAGAGACCCAACTACACCAAATCGGCGCCATTATAGCTGACGAAACGCATGAATAAATATCGGCAAAAAAAACCTATCATCTAATCTATTATTTATTATCTATTATCTATTCTACTATAAATAGGAAAACTTAGATGGTGAAAACTTTGAATTTCGAAATACCCTTACATACTTATACTAATTAAAAATAGTTCATTAATTTAATAAGGACAACTTAGTAATTAGGAAGACTACCCTTTGGTCTTCTAAAGAGTCTTCATAAAACTAATAAAAAATGTTAAAATACTGCAAGGCACGTACACATATGTTGTACTATATAATATGAAAACTTAGATGGTGAAACTTGAATTCCAAAAATATCCTTATATACTATACTAATTAAAAATAGTTCACTAATTTTAATAAAGACAACTTAGTAATTAGAAAGACTACCCTTTGATCTTCCTAAATTAATTAAAAAATGTTAAAATACGTACAAGGCACGTGCACATATGCTAGTTATATAAAACCCCGACATTTTCCTTTCCTCCTCTCACAATTCCCATGGCGTCCTCGCTCTCCCTGTCCCCAAGACCCTCGTTCTCCCAAAACCCTAGCGAGATCCCGGATTCTCCACCGAACCCTAAAATTTCTCTTCCAGGTAAGATCGGTTAATTCGTGTTAGTCTTCATTTCTCTATTTTTTGGTGATTTTTTGGAATTTTTTGGGTGATTCAGATTTCAGGGGCTGTAAATGTGGATTTCGCGGGGAAGAGGGGTTTATTTTGCGTCGCGGAGAGCGTCAGCGTCGGCGGCTGGGTGGACGGAGTTCGGGTTCCGGCGGGGGATCGGAAGGAGAAGAGGCCGATTATTGTTATCGATAACTACGATAGCTTCATTACAATCTATGCCAGGTGAGTTGTAATCGTGTGTTGAATACGGAGGAATTATTGAGATTAATTACATTATTTGAGGAAACATTGACCAGAACAATGAAAATGCGCAGTGACATCTTACTTGTTGATGGGAACTGCAGTTTTACTAACAATTGCATATATGCATTACCCTCAGAAATAGTGAGCAATGTACTAGATTTTAAGGTAAATTTTGATAAAAAGACCTTCGATTATTCAATACGGAATATGCTACGTTGCACGGACACAGATAGACATAATATGTTTCGGACACAGCAACACAGGTTTGGCACCATTTTGGTGTGTCCTACTGTATTTTGGAGTTCCCGTGAGAGTGTCCTATATGTTTTGACATTACATGATACGGCATGGATTTTTGGAGTGTCCGTGCTTCCCAGATGAACATGGATACTGCACTACACAACACGAACACGGGCGATACCATGCGCTGATTTGGTGTCTAGTATATCTTGTAGGGTATGTGATGTGTGACTTGTGTCTGACATGGACACAATACAGAAATGACCATTACTTTGAAGTATATGCATTTATGGCAGATGGATACTAAAATGTTATAAGAAAATAATAAGGTTCACAGTATCGGTATCGGACTATTCCTATGAGTATTGGTATCGGCGATATCGGTAGTATCGGCGGTTTCGGATCGGAGTATCGGATTTTTTTGGTATCGGAAAACAAATAATTATTAATAAACTATTTACATTTAAAACATATATTTTATACATTTAGGCATAATTTTAAGTATTTTTAGTGTTATTTCTTAGTAGTTTTGAAATTAAATGAAATAATAGTCACCCTTACCGATTGGTTTACATACAATAGATTAATTTTTCTTCTTTTACATGCTTTTACAACCTTATTATGCTTTAAACCCTTGTTGATTTGTCTTTTTTGTTTAATTTTCTTTGCCGAATTGACCGAAAAGAGACCTCCAATTTCGGTATCGGTCAGTATCGGGTATCGGTCGGTATCGGATCGGGACATGCCAAACCGTATCGGTATCGGCCGTATCGGATGGGTATCGGCCGATACTTTAAACAAAAAATATTTCATATCCATAAATAGCCATAATGGACTTGTACACCGTTTGAAGAAGATTTGGGTAATTATCCTCACTATTGTTATAATGTAAAAATTGAGAGAAAGAATCTAAAAAACCAATCCCATTCTTATCTCTCCGCTGTCCTCTTTCTTCTCCCTCCCTCTCTTACAACATTGTTGTCGGGATGTCATTGTTTTTGTTAATCCCTCACCCTTAGGAGCACGTTCAACTACAATACTGTGAATATACATGGCGCATCTCACAATCTCCGATGCACATGTATAAACCGTCTTGAAAATGTACTCACATCACATCCTTAATTGAAGTTACTTCAAACCTCCTAGAAATAAACTCATTTCTTGATCTATCTTCTCTTGCCGCTCATCTATCTCAATTTTCTCATCTCAGTTTGAAGTATGTTTTGAGCATAACTATTCCCTAGTCCCTTCTCATAGTTTTGTTGAAGTAAGACTTTATATAACCCGACTCTGACCTGCCAATTTTGACTTCTGAAGCTTCTCTTAACATTTCTACCAATTTCTTCTCTCGTCTCGTCAATTAAACAAGTATTGTCGACACACAACATACACACGTAACCTCTTCTTGAATGACCCTAATGTTTCATCTTTAACTAAAGCAAGGGAGTATGAATTAAATGTTACCCTTGATGCAAGCCTACAGTTATAGGTATAGTTTGTCTGGCCTCCAGTTATCCTCACATTAATCACTACCCCACATGTTATTCACATTGATAGAACTGTTACCACTTTCTTTTTCCTTTTTTTTATTACACACCACATTATCACTCTGTAAGCCTGGCAGACACCTCTAAAGTGTTGCATCTTTTGTTCTTCCTAAATGACTTACTCACAGGTCTCCATTACACACATCCAAACTTTTCCATACAATTTTTCAATTTTCCCAACCTCAGGTTGTAGCTACGTCAACTTTCCAACATTGTATATCGACCGTGAGTTAACTTTAACCCTCTTAGGTGTTATTTATATGCCTGTTTGTTCAGCAACTGCCTTATATTATTTCATTCTCATTAATTTCAATACATCCTTGGACTTAGCTGCCCTAGTTTGGAATTTGGGAATGTGAATATAGTTGCACATACAACACATCCGAATAAAATATTCTTTCTGTCTATTTAATTCGATATTAGTTCATTTCAATAAGCAAAATTACTTGTAGACAATTCTGAACAACTTGGAGTTATTTGATATAAACTTTGGATTAAAGTTGAAATAAGAAACCAAAAGCCTGAAACTTAGGGCCCCATTTGTGATGATGAGTTGGTTCTCATGATGGATTGATTAGTAACTCTCTAAAGTCTATACGGAGAAACATTTTTTGAAGGTGTGTGATATTAGTAACAAAGAAGGAGATGATCCCATCAGAACCTTCGGAACTATTGTTTCTCTATAAATGCCACAAAATACGAGGAAGATTCTGAAAGTACCATCATATTGTTAGTGTACTTGATTGACCATATTACCTCTTTAATAAGCATGACAAAAGATCTTGGTTTACTTTAAAGTCCTTGCCACTCGCACCAAAATTCTAGAGTATTAGTGAGGGTTGAGGGTTAGTATTTATATTATTTAACACGCCCCCTAGGTCAAAGAAAGGCCGATGTCATGGCAGCCGAGAGCTGGATTCATGTAGTGGTATATATATATTTAAAATCCGCTTAAAATGCACGCAAGAGGATATTCAAACCTGGATTGCTCTGATTCCAATTACCATGTTAAAGTCTATGCCATTTGCACCAAAACTCTAAAGTACTAGTGACGGTTGCGGTTTAACATTTATATTATTTAACAAATTCAATTCCTTCTAGCAACATATTAGTTATTCTTCAACTTTTTTCCTTTACAAATTTTATAGTATGCCCCATTATTAAGTTAAAAGTATTTTCGCCTTCCGTCAACTTTTTTCCAAATTCTTTTAGGAGACCTTTTCAATTTAGATCAAGATTAAGAGTTTTTGTTTATAAGGCACGTCAACTGAGCATTTGCCACCTAAATCCCTTGACGTGTTGCTAACTTAATCTTTTTGTGTGCACAGTGACCTCAAGGTTTTAAGTATTGGCGGAAACTAATACCGAAAATGACGTTTGGTAAGATGATGGTTCATATAGAGTTTTATTCACTTAGTGTACTTGGTTTTAATCGGATTGAGTAGGGTTAGGGTAACCACAGAGGGAACGCGATGCTAGTTCAGGCTTGTGATTGAACCAACCTGATAAATTGTCTTTTGGTTTTGTTTCACATGGAATGGCTGATCCACTTGCACATAATGCCTTAGCTAAACCTGTATGTTGTGTTGCTGTTAAGTTATAAGAAGATTAGGCATAAAATACTTTCTGGTATTTGTACTAATGATCTATTCGTAATGCTGAGGCAGTTGTTAGATGATACTGATTGACCAATGATGTCACCTTACGAAGGTTAAGGTCGGTTACAATCTTGACAAGGAAGTTCTTCATGCACATTGAGACCAATGCATGATATTGTTGCAGTTTATAATTATTTTTGTTAACTTTTTAGTTTTACTTTGCAGTTATGAAATATGATCAACTATTTTTTATCTTTTTAAATGAAAATATTTATTTTGTGCTGATTTTTCCTACTGTGAAGGATCTGAGGTCATTTATCCTTTGGGAAGGTTTGAGTTAGGCTGTTTTGGTTGAACTATAAAATTAAGGGCATAATTCAGATAATCTATAATGATTTTTTCAATTCTCTGTTAGAATTCTACAATAGAAAATAATGATGTAAATTCTATAGAAAGTGTCGAATATGTCAAATTTGCTAAAATACTTAATAAAAATATTCAAGTTATGCAAATATGAAATAGTGAATACTTGGATACAAAATTAAATACAATATATTTTAACTGCATTTCTTTATATTGAAGTATATAGGAAAGCTGGGAGCTAATTTCGAGGTGTATCGGAATGATGAAATAACTGTGGAGGAAATACAATTGTAAGTAGATATTACTTTATCAGCCAAACATTGTTTGGTGCCTGGCATAGCGTTGGTTAATGTTGGTTAACTGTTTGCATAATCTTCAAGGAAAAATCCAAGAGGTATTCTGATCTCCCCTGGTCCTGGTATGTATTGGTGTGAATTTGTTTTTTATTTTATTTACAGTTGCCATTCAATTGGAATAATCATTATAATGATGTTCCTTTTCAGGTACACCTCAAGATTCTGGGATATCCTTACAAACTGTACTAGAACTTGGGCCCTCTATACCTCTGTTTGGGGTTTGTATGGGTTTGCAATGCATTGGAGAGGCTTTTGGAGGTTTAGGCCATTCTTGGTTCCTTACGTCATTTTATACACAGCTTATAGTGTTGATATTAAATCTTTCTTGTTGATCTACAGGAAAATAGTGCGCTCACCTTTTGGTGTTGTGCATGGTAAAAGCTCTCCTGTTTATTATGATGCAAAACTAGATGAAACCATATTTTTGTGGTTTGCCAAAGTAAGTTTCTGTTTATTGTCTAAATTTTCATTCAATTATAGTATCTCTTTGCCTTTTTTTTGCCGTAGACCCCACAAGGCATTCATGTTTCTGGAAGCTTATAAAATTTGAAGTTGAAAATCAGGTTATGCGGAAAAGTTTCTGAATTAGAAGGCTGGGGGACTAAAAAAAGATTTTTTTTAATGGAAATATATAAAATGGGTGTCTCAGTGCCACGAGGCTCATGCTTACGTAGGGTTTGGAGAGGGTCAAGATGTAGGTAGTCTATCCTCCTCATATATATGACCTTGGCCTTGCTACATTTGATGGTAGTTTTTTATTATGTGAATGGTAAGCGTGTGCAAGTTCTATTTTCCAAAAGTAAAAACATTACATGAGATAGCAACACTTAATAGGAAATCATGTCATAAAATTGTAGAAAATTATCTAGTAGAGAAAAGAATCATAGATTAATTCCAATTCCCCTCTCTTTATGTAGAGTGCAGTTGGATATGCTAAAACGGTTTCAACCAGCTAATGCAATAAGTTAATACCTCGAAATTCTTCTCCTCATGCTATATTTTTTTTTCGAAATTCTTCTCCTCATGCTATATATATATATATATATATATATATATGTGTGTGTGTGTGTGTGTGTGTGTGTGTGTGTCAAAAATGGCACAACTTTCTCTCCAGCCGACCATAGTATCATGCTTAGGCCGGTTCCATGGAGGACGGGGGCCCCCGCCCCCTCCCCCATCTCCTTCCCCCCTCCCTTCTACCTCTGCCCTGCCTCGGCGCTCACCGACTCCCCTTCCCCCTCCCTGGTGTCGTCCAGCTCCCCCTAGAGGCCCCACGGCACTGGTCTCTCCGACCCGTTGTCTCCTCAGCAGGACTTCGTTTCTCCAGTTGGCTTGGCGACAGCTCCTTCGTCAGGAGGTTCCTTCGGGACGGAGGTTCCTTCGGGCACCACGACTCCTCTCGTTCTGGTGACCGTGGTGGCCTTGATCTTCTGTGGGCGGGTGGCGTGTCCGCCCCTCGTTGTTCTCGGCGTTACGCCACTCGGTCCGCCCCCCGGACCACCTCCCCCTTTCTTCCTCCCGTCGTCCCCTCAGCTCCTTAATCCTCGACCCCGCGCCTCGTATCGGGGAGCATTCCCCTGGGCGCTGCCCCTCCCGGTTCTCCTGCGGTCGTCGTCGAGGGCACTGGCGTCGTTGCGACAGCGTCGGCCGCCCCGTCATCTGTGTTGCAGTGCACTTTTCTGGAAGTGGCGTCGGGTGCGACCTTTTGCCTGTTGCCACCGCCGCCACTTCCCTTTGGTTCGTTTTCTGACTCGGACGAGACCCCGACAATTTCTTTCTCGGCGGAGGAAGTGGCTGCCCTCCCCTTTCCACTTTGCTCTGATTGGCCGGTTCTTTCGGTCCAGACCGCCTGTGGACGTTGTTCGTAAGATTTTGAGAAAGATGAACTTTTCTGGCCCGATATCGGTGGGTATTGTGGACGGCCGTCACCTGCTTATCCGGCCCTCCATTGAAGTGGACTACCTGCGCTTGCGCTCGAAGGAATTATGGACCATCGCGAACGCGCCTATGCGTGTCATCAAATGGTCTCCTGATTTCGTTTCTAAGAAGGAATCCTCCAAGGCGCCGGTATGGGTTTCCCTTCCTGGCCTGTCGAACTTTCTATTTGCGAGAGATGCCATCTTCCGTCTCGTTCATTGTATTGGTTCCCCTATTGCTCTAGACCATGCCACATCTGTTATGTCTCGCCCCAGCTGTGCCCGGGTGTTGGTCGATATTGATCTTAGCTCCCCGACTCCTCTCCAGCTCCTCATTCATCTCCCTGACGGCAGGGACATTTGGCAAGTTGTCGTCTGCGAAGAGCGGCCAGACGTTTGCAGCGGGTGTAGTCGCACCGGCCATCGTGTTGGCGACTGTCCTCACTCCTAACAATCGACCGTCCATCCCAGAGCGGTTGCCCCCTAGGTGCGCCAACATCGGTGACGCCCCCCTTCCTGAGATCTCCGACAAGTTCCCCCTCTGATTTCGGTCTCGACCCACCATCATCTTCCTTGACGCCTCCTACTCCTGTGTTCCGCTCCAACTG
Organism: Iris pallida; assembly: GCA_029216955.1. Classification (NCBI taxonomy): domain Eukaryota; kingdom Viridiplantae; phylum Streptophyta; class Magnoliopsida; order Asparagales; family Iridaceae; genus Iris; species Iris pallida. The sequence goes on along the minus strand of JANAVB010027397.1, from coordinate 17,785,982 downwards.
CTCCCCCAAGCCGCAAGGTTCTCCCTCTCCCACGTTCTGGCTTGAGACATCCTCGGGCTTGCCAACCAGGTTCGACTGTATTGCCTCCATCGCTATCAGCTTAACTCCCATTTTGGCGACCCCCTCAGATACGATCCTGCCCCAGGACTTTCCGGCGAGTCCCCTCTCTGTACCCGGTCTTGATCCTACCGCTGACTCTTTGACTTCGCTGGGTGCTGGGATCCTTGATACCCCCCAGGGTGGGTGTCATTGAGGGGTATCTTCTCAGGCAGCAGGGAGAGGTGTCGACGCAAGGGTTCTCTGGGGCATCCACTCCTGGGGATGGGGCGTCTCTTCTCTTACCGGTATGCCCAGCGGTTCGCCTAAGTTGGGAGAGCTACCGGAAAGAGAAGAACCCAAATAGGCACATTTCTCATAGGACCATGATCCTGCGGTCTGATTCTAAGACGAAGGCTACGAATTGGGGGGTAGAAGATTGTATGGCTCTATTTTAAGGCTCTTTGTGGTCATGGTTGATGTCTGTATTTGCTAGCCTTACGGGGTGTCTTAATAGACACCATCTGATGTACCTCTGAATTCTCATATTTCAAATAAAATTTCTTTCAATATATATATATATATATATATATATATATATATATATATATGCGCCAATGTCCCCCTAGCCCAGTGGTTAGTGTAGAGGCATGCAGCCCGGGTGGTCGAGTGTTCGAGCCTAGTGAGGGAATGAAATATATATTTTCCATATATATATATATATATATATATATATATATATATATATATATATATTCGAGGTCATATAGTAGAAATCTAGTAGAGCTCAAAAGTTTCTAAACATCTCTCCTCGAAACATGTATATGGAGTATAAATCTTCTTACTCATAATTCTCTCTCGAACAAAATGACAATAAACCTCAATTTTTTTTGGCTGTTCCATAAAAGACTAATACTATCGACGAAAATGGTCCAAGATCCTCCATTGAAGTCATGAATGGTGGCTCCTGAATATGTTAACTAGGACTTATTTTCAGAAGCACTGGAAGCACCAATACCTGAAGATGAAGGCTGGATAACAGTGACAAATGACTGAGGTTGGACAAATCCCTTATTACTCTTGTGAAATTGTCACTGAGTGCATCATCATGAGTAGAAACAAGAGAGAGAAAATGTCTTGGAAGTGGCATGGTCTATCTAATCAGGTTTGCCAAACTTAGCCCAACATCTTTCAGAAACATGGTTCTTACGCCCACAATAAATATATGAACTAAAACCGTGAGAAGAATCATTACCTCCGCAATAGAAGAGCTACCTTAACTTTCCCTTGAATCACGACAATGGCAATCGTCACTGCCACAACCACATTCACGATAGGATATATGAGCATCCCAAATATCCTTACTAGTAAGGAAGAACATAAGAATGTATCTAATTCAAGGCTCCATGCAGTTGATCATCGACTAATAACACAATAGTAATCATGTTTCCGGACAACAGACTTTTACATTAGCAACGTCGACTGAAGACCTAGTAAAATGATGTAATTTTCTTTGATAACCAAAATAAGATGAAAGGCTTGTGTGCATAGAGTCGGGTTAAAACTAATGGTCAGAGAGGTTAATATCAGAGAAAAATGTCATCAAGGGAAGTAAAATAGGCAATGGTCGGTACATGAGCAGAGGGAGGAGTAGCAATAGGTAGTTAGATCAAGACTGCAATAATAATGAAGAACACTAGAGAAGAAATCTCATCAAAATAAGAGAGATGAATCAAGAATGCAGTGAATTTTGGAAGAAGATCAGGAGGTCGAGGATACTGTTGGGATAGGAGAGGTGGAAGAGAATCCCTGCTATACTACGATGATGACTCCATGCCATAGCGGGTATGGTACTAAAGATGCACTATCACACAAAAGACTTCCACTTCTCTTTTCCTTCCTTCCTAAAGTGAAGGGCTTAACAATGTCTCACCTCTCCCCTTCCCATGGCCAAACGTTATTGAAAGGCAAGGTTGATCAGTGAATGAAGGAGGCTCTTGCTTTTGGGTTTGGCTTTTAGAAGCAAGAAAGAAGACTAAAAGGAAGGGCTTAACGAGCACCTCATATCGTCTTCTATTTTCTTTATTGTTCCAGTCATGTGGTACCCTTCTTTTATACGAGGAATCTGATTTCATGAGGTTGGTGGTGTCTAAGGAGAGGGGAGGAAAAAAGGGGGGGGGGGGTGTTGAGGGAGAAGCTAGGAGGTGGGCTGGAGGCGCTAGAAGGGAATGTTAGAGAGGTGGGGTGGTGGTGGTGGATAGTGTATAAATATATAGATGTAGTGCATGATTGGGTTTTCTATTTGCTACTTGTGGAACAAAGACTTTCCGTATAACTTTTCAATTTCTCATTTAAACAGCTAGGTCCTTTTCTTCTTCTTCTTAATGGCTTGTACATTGTTGCTACATGACTATTCAATTAAGGGAATTTAAAATTCCATACAAAGGTCAAGGTATCTTTGGCCTTCTTTCGTCTTTATTTTAAAGTTACCACCATGGTTACCGGAATTTGCCGTAGCGCTTGCGTTTGCATTCTGTGAATGCACATTTTTACTCTGGTGTACTGGAAATTCATGTTCCGGATCTTCTGACAAGTTAACAGAGGGTATACTTACATGAGTTGTCAACCATGCTTTTCTACTTCCATCAACCTTTGCTCGTCACAGTCTCCCAGTTGTATCTACTGTCATGGACATGACCTCCGTGTTGGTCGAAGAGATTTTGTTGTCTGCGAGGTGAAGGGGGAAGGGAAGTGTTGAATAAAACAAGTGGGTGGTTTCCATGGGTGTAATGGAGGGAAGGAAAATGGAGAGAAGGTGAAGTCTGTACTAGACCGGATGAGAAAGATCTCTCTCTCTCTCTCTCTCTCTATATATATATATATATATATATATATATATATATATATATATATAAAATTGGGTTGTTATTACTTTTTGGCCTATATGGGTTGCAGTTAGAGCCCTCCTGCATGTATGCGTGGCACAATGAGATATTTGGCTGCAGAGATTTCATTTAGTATGATAATCGGTAAAAGGAAATTAAATCTTCCATGTACAAGTTTGTTACTTTTTATGCCATCTTCCTTTCATACATTTTTTGCATTGACCAAGGGTTTAGTTATATATATATATATATATATATATATATATATATATATATATAAAATTGGGTTGTTATTACTTTTTGGCCTATATGGGTTGCAGTTAGAGCCCTCCTGCATGTATGCGTGGCACAATGAGATATTTGGCTGCAGAGATTTCATTTAGTATGATAATCGGTAAAAGGAAATTAAATCTTCCATGTACAAGTTTGTTACTTTTTATGCCATCTTCCTTTCATACATTTTTTGCATTGACCAAGGGTTTAGTTAACATCTTAGGGTTCTCGCTAGTTTCATAGTGGGAAGTTGAGTTGTTTGGAGGCTGCTGGTTGCTTGGACGAATGAGATAGGACTTTCTTCTAGTCTGAGAAACCCCCTTGTCAAAGAAAGCTGAAGCACATGGAGTGCCAGTGGAACCAATGTTGCCTTGGGTTAACTGTCAATGCTGGTGGTGGCAGAAGGGGTGAGCTAACGAGGATATGTTGGAGGCAGAACAGGAGATAGAGGCAGCAAAAGAGGAGGAATTGAAAGAGGGAAGTGATGGCAGAGGAAGCATAGAAGGCAGCGTTGGCGGGAATAGGCCAGCTGCAGTTACAGTCCATATACCCAGGAAGACTTAAGGTCAGGCAGTGTCTATGGGGCTATTATTGCATGTCTAAGCTGACAATGGTGGCGGGGGAGGAAGGGAGCCTGGAGACCAAATAGGCGAGTAGGGATAGGGACAAAGAAGACACTAGTGTCTATTCTGAGCGACATGTCCAAATGGAGGAAGGGTCGGGTGGTTTTATTATCTTCCTGTCTGGAAAAATGTATCATGATACCTTTTTGTATTTATAGGCTAGGTTACTCATCAAATTCCGTTTATGTTTGATTTTGAACTTGAGACAGAATGAAATGCAATCATGTACTTCTGTTTATGGTTATTGGAGGAGAGACCTTTGATGATACAAGATGATATTGCAATCTTGGTCATTGTCATCAAAGCTTGAATTGTGGTCCGCAACTATGCTTTCAAGGATGATTCAGGCCAGTAGTGAAGTAAAACAACCTCTATTTATTTAGCTAAAAATGTGATATGATATTTAAAAACTATGTTATGGCAAAAGATTAAATGGGAATCACAAAATTGTAGATGAACTTCTACAAAGGTGAAGTTTTTCTTACCAGATTAATCATGTCTTCTCATATACTTGAAATTCTCTCCATATTACACATTTCAACAGTTGACATGTATGTGTTTTCGGCACTTAACTCTTACTCCTAATCTTTCAACATTCCTCTTTAGGTTTAGTACTTGTCCCTTTGACTGCTTTTGCAGTTCATTTCACTTATCTGTTGTTATTGAACTGGCTTGATTAATGTCGTCGTCAATATTGTCTTGGTTGTGTTGTAGCCCTTTCAAAGCTGCTAGGTATCACAGCCTTGTCATTGAAAAAGATACTTTCCCTAGTGACTTCCTCGAGATCACAGCATGGACAGAAGATGGTCTAATTATGGGTGCCCGGCACAAGAAGTACAAGCATATCGAGGTCTGCCAGTTATTTACACTTTTCTTTTTCTTGGGGAAACTTTTACATAAATGATGTCTGATGGTTTGAGATGAGAATCAATTTTACCCTATTAACTTTAAATTTAGTTGTTATAACAGCTAATCTGCCCAACCACCATGATACAGTTATCACTCGTTGCTGCCATAACTACACGGCAGATCCATATTTTAGGAGTCATCATGTCACTTCAATCCGACAATGGAATCAGATCACCAACTTAGCATATAAGATTGGCACTCCTCTCTATTTGTGATTGAACATTTCATTTATTACTTTGCCTTGCTTTAGCAGAATTTTTTTCAGGTATTAGCTACCTACCAACAAAGGCTTGTTTTATTTGTCAGCCAAATGCAACTATTAGTGATTTTTCTGAACAGCTTTCGATACAATTTATAGCATCCTGACTACCGAATTAGACATTTATTAATTTCATCTGGATAGCTTCATTATCATGTCTGTCAAGTGTCTTCTAATAAATATTTTTCTAAGTGAATGTGTCTGATTATCCTTAGCATGGGTTAAATTTTTTTCCCCTGATTTATGTATGATATTAATATCCATTGATATGCAACACTAAGCTCGATTCCTTACTAACAATGTAAAGAAAAGGAAGAAGCTAATATTTGTGTGGCCTTGAATCAGCTATGGTGTTTCGACCAAGAGCATTCTTTATAATAAATATTAGCTAGGAAAGCTCCATAGTTAGAGCGAGGGTTGGAATATAGGCAATAGGATCATATGTTTAATCTGGAACTGCATGTGGAATTGTTGGTAGGTGTATCAGGAAGGGTGTCTCATACTTTGCAGTAAAGTAGTAATTACTAGGTATGTGCAAGTTGGTCTCTTACTAACTTTCATGTTCTAATTTACTGTAGCTCTTATAAATCTCTTTAAACCTGTCATTGTGGTTGATGGCCTAGCGGATGGGATAGGATATGTCGTGTAGGTGAGGTATAGAGGCAGAAAATACCTAATCAGTTTTTAATCTCTTGCAGTATATGCAATGAAGACTTATCAACTGAATGATAGTATTTTCTCAGAAAACCTTATCTTGGTTCTGTTTGTAAATTGAAAACTTTAAAGAATTAGAAGACCAGTGACGGATTAATTACTTAACTAGTTGATTCGTTTTCATAGGGATCACCAACATATCAGAGGTGACTGGATATGTGGCAGACTTTTTCCGTGAGTGAAGAGCAAGGAGGTGTATGAAGCACTGTCTGGCAGACCATGAATGAGTCATAAGCAATGGTGGCAGTAGGTCAGAGGGTTGGGTTCCATGTAGTGGGTGACCTATGAATTCAGTGAAAGCAGCTACCTGAGTGAGGGAAAAGGGCCAGCGTCGGGGGGGTTGGGGGGGGGGGGTGTTGGGTTTTGGTGGTGGGGTGGTGGTGGTGGTTGGGATTGTTGGCAGCATATAAGAGGATGGTTGGCCTGTCATTCGACAACGTAGGTGAAAGGAGTTCAGGAGGGGCAGTGTAATCCGACTGGGGATCTTGTGTGGGGAGGGAGGGAGAAGGGAGACTGGGTGGTGGAGAGGAGGTCACTAACTCACTATGGTGTTATAGATGGAGAGCACTTTCTAAGGGTTACCAGATTGTTGATTCGTTGAACTGGTATTTTTTGTCTTTCCGTGAATTTTTTTTTTTTTTTTGGGGGGGGGGGGGGGGGGGGGGTGTTGGGTTTTGGTGGTGGGGTGGTGGTGGTGGTTGGGAGTGTTGGCAGCATATAAGAGGATGGTTGGCCTGTCATTCGACAACGTAGGTGAAAGGAGTTCAGGAGGGGCAGTGTAATCCGACTGGGGCTCTTGTGTGGGGAGGGAGGGAGAAGGGAGACTTGGTGGTGGAGAGGAGGTCACTAACTCACTATGGTGTTATAGATGGAGAGCAAAGAAAACATGATGTATAGTCTAGAGATGTACTTTCTAAGTGTTACCAGATTGTTGATTCGTTGAACTGGTATTTTTTGTCTTTCCGTGAATTTTCATAGCTAAGTTAGATATTGATGAATTTAGAAAGTAAAATAATGGGCAGTACTTGAAATATTTAGTATTGGGTACATTAGGACACAATGCTCTTCACCTTATGTAAATTTTCAACAAGTTCACATGGTCAATGAATGTCAGACAGATGCTATGCCTATGTCGGACAGATGAATTACGATGCGTAAGGAGATTTGTCCTATATCTAACATGATGTCTAGATTTGATGACAGGTATGGATGTGGAAAACGACAGTGTCCTATATCTAACATGATGTCTAGATTTGTCCTATATATAACATGATGTCTAGATTTGTCCTATATCCCCAATGCCTGTTTTGAACGTTAAGGGGGTTATGTGCGCTTCAAACTCTAGGTGGAGTGAAAATTTTCTTTTTCTTCTCCATGTTCTTTGACTAACATTGTTTGCCTCCTAAGATCATATTTCTAGCTTTGGCGCTGAGTACTAAAGATGGCCAATGATCCATCCATGCACATTGCCGGCTGTTAGCAGCTACATGTGAGTCTGTGACTAACCACTGCCAACAGCTACATGTGACTAATTGACTTGTCCTCTTCGTCTGTACTTGGGGCCACCATTTATTTTTGGGCTAATTAGAGTTTAGACCCTGGACCTGGATTTTATATCATCTCAGGGTTTAAGTTTTGACTTGTCCAATTAGAAAGTTGAGACCCTGAACTTTTATTATTTGTTTCAATTTTCCATTATACCCCTCTTCGATGTTTAACAATGAAACCTATATATAGACTAGGGAGGGTATAATGGAAAAAATGAAACACATAATAAAAATTCAAGGTCTAAACTTTCCAATTGGACATGCACATTGCCGGCTGTTAGCAGCTACATGTGACTAACCGGTGCCAACAGCTACATGTGACTAATTGACTTGTCCTCTTCGTCTGTACTTGGGGCCACCATTTATTTTTGGGCTAATTAGAGTTTAGACCTTGGATTTTATATCAGCTTAGAGTTTAAGTCCTGACTTGTCCAATTAGAAAGTTTAGACCCTGAACTTTTTTTTAAAATTTTCCATTATACCCCTCTTCCATGCTTAACAATGAAACCTTCATATAGACTAGGGAGGGTATAATGGAAAAAATGAAACAAATAATAAAAATCCAGGGTCTAAAGTTTCCAATTGGACATGTCAGAGCTTAAACTCTAAGCTGGTATAAAATCCATGGTCTAAACTCTAACTAGCCCTTTATTTTTCCATTTCTTGACATCTTCCCTACCCAACCATTTTTCTCTTTCCTTACGTGTGAGTCCCCTAGTACTCTGGCAAACCAAGCAACTATCTGCGTAGAAGATGAAGTCCACATTGTGGAAACTTAAACATTCTTCTAATCACCAGGGGGTGGCCCAGCGGTTGGAATTGGTGTGGGTTTTAAGGGAGGTTTTGAGTTTGAGCCTGGTCTCAATGGAAAAAGAAAACAAAGAAAAGAAAAAAAAGAGAGAAACTTGCACATAATAGGAAGCCGAAAACTGCTCATCCCCCTGACCGTGTGAATTTTGCCCAAATTTGGAGGATGTCAGGGAATGGAAGATATTGCCCGTTTGCTTGACCTATGATGATGGCGATGACTTTACAATGGCTTAAATTCTTATAGGATATATGTATACTTGAACTCAACCCTCCATTGGAGGTCAAAGTGCATCTTATACTATCAACTTGTCGTCAACCCTCAACGAGCTGCCGCGGAGTTTCTGTCAAGAGAGAATAATTCCTCTTAAGCTTCAAAATCTGACACTTATTGGAACTTGTGATATTTTTAATTCATTACACTTGTAAAGTATAAACCTGTTAGCCTTGAGAAGGGCTAAATAACCCTTTCTTCACCATACGCTTGAGATGAATAATCTTTGTTCATAATGAGCCTAGATTGTAGACAGAACGTTACTGGACTTTGATTATATAAGTACATTCTTCATATTGGAATTCAACTGATTTGAATTGCCATATTTATATTTTTCTTTTTCTAATTTATGCAGGGAGTGCAGTTCCATCCAGAGAGTGTCATAACGACAGAAGGTTTGACAAGGGTTGGCAATTTTATCAAACAAATGGAGAGACTGGAGGCCATCGAATGTAGCAACTGATGTTTCTTAGTTTCTCTAGATCCGAATTTGCTTGCCAATCAAATTATTTTGTGTTATCTAAACTTCTTTGCTAAATCCAGTGTAAACATAATTTCAGCTCTTTTATTTGATAATGGTGCATAAGTTAGATTTTCCGATTGAATGCTAATTCAATTCTCCAATTGAAAACTCCTTTTTTACATCCATTTGGAAACACAATTCTCCAGTTCGACTTCTTTTTGACGTCAAATTACAGGGCAACATTATGCAATCAGGATAGCATGAGTAGCAAACAATGGTCAGCTGCAATTAAGATCATCAGAGCTACAAAACATTTGCATAAGAATCCACCCATATATGTATGCATCAGAACTACAATTTTTTTTTATAAAAGTGGTAAAGAGGTAAAGTAATTAAGATTTTTTAGAAAAATAATAGTATTTTTGCTAAGGACCCTATTTATAAAAGAGAATTTTGACTTACCCCCCACTTGAATTATTCATATTAAGGATGCACTCCACAGTTTTGCATTAATAAAAATATTTGAGAATTTTTGACTTGCCCCCCACTTTGTTTACCCAAATTAAGGGTGCACCCCACTGTTTTGCATTAATGTACATCACCCCCCACATTGGACGGATTCCGTCAAAAAAAAATTTTGGGACCAAAATGCCCTCGTCTTCTTCCTCCCTCTTTCCTCTAACCCCCCTCCCTACCCCCCCCCCCCCCCACCCCCCACCCCCCGTGCGTCCACCGTCGTCGCTCACCGCCTCCGCTCCCCCCCTCCCCCCCCTCCGCTCCCCCCCTCCGCCACCGCCACTGCCTGCCTCTGCGCCTCCGCTTCCCTCCTCCGCCACCGCCCCCTCCCCCCCCCCCTCCCCGCCTCGCTCCCCCCCTCCGCCACCGCCCCCCTCCCCTCCCCGCAGCCGCAGCAGCAGCACTAGCAGCAGCAGCAGCCGCCGCGGCAGCGGTGGCAGCAGCGGCGGCGGTGGCAGCGGCGGCGGGCGACAGCAGCAGTGGGGGCGGCAGCAGCGGCAAGCGGCGGAGGCGACGGTGCGGGGGTGGTGGCCGTGGGGGTGCAATGGCCGTCGGAGGGGAAGGAAAGAGGAAGAAGAAAATATGAAGGGCATTTTGGTCCAAAATTTGTGGTCAAAACGTTTGACAGTTAATTTTTGACGAAATCCGTCAAATATGGGGGGTGATGTACATTAATGCAAAATAGTGGGGTGCACCCTTAATTTGGGTAAACAAAGTGGGGGACAAGTCAAAAATTCTCAAAATATTTTCACTTTGGACGGAAACCATCTAGGACTAACGGTCAAAGGCTTCGAGTCAACGTCCCCCCCCCCCCTCCCCCACCTCCCCCCTCCTCCTTCCCGCTGCCACTGCACCCCCCCCCCTCCTCCCTGCCGGGCGCCGCCGCCTTCCCCTTCCCCCCCGGCCGCTGCCCCCCTCCCCCCCCCCGCCCGTTGCCCCCTCCCATCCCCGCCACTGCTGCTGCTGCCGCCACTGCCCTCCCCCCAAACGCCCCCTCTTCTTCCCTCCTCCCCGCCCCAGCAAGCCCCAGAATGGACCCCTTCCTCTCTCCGGGATGCTACTGCCTCTCCTCCTTTCTCCTCCTCCTCCTCCTCCTCCTCCTCCAGTCGGCAGCGTGCCTTCGCTTCCCCCTCCTCGTCGCGCCCCCGCCGGCAGCACGCCCTCGTGTCCCCTCCTCGCCGCACCCCACCCGGCAGCACGCCCGCCCGCCTCGGCAGTCCCCCTCCCCCGCATCCCCACCGCCCCTCCCCGGTGCCCCCACGTCCCCTCCTTGCTCCTGCTGCTGCTGCTGACCGTGGCTGATCCGACCTGCTACTGCTGTTGGCCACAGCGAGAAGGAAGGGGGGCAACGGTCGGGGGTGGAGGCGCAGCGGTCGGGGGGGGGGGGGGGGGGGGGTGGCGGTGGCGGCGGGGAGGAGAAGGGGCAGTGGCGGTGGGGTGGAGGAGGGGTATAGCACACACACAGGGAAGGTTATTTTTGTCAAATTTTTTGGGTCAAAGCCTTTCACCGTTAGCCCTAAACGATTTCCGTCCAAAGTGGGAACATTTTTTCATTAATGCAAAACTGTGGGATGCACCCTTAATATGGGTAATTCAAATGGAGGGTAAGTCAAAATTTCTCTTTATAAAATCTAAATTCGCCATAAGCTCAGCAGACAAAGGAAATTAAATACGTCAAAATTGATGTAGCCTAATGCCAATATATTAAGTAGTTGGCACAGGAAATTGTAAGCACAAAACGGCATTGGTCTAGTCCTATTTTGAGATCTTATCATTAAATCATATTTTGCACGGACACAAACAGGATACGACACAGTAAAGACATGGGGACACATACATGACACCTATTTGGAGTGCTCATGTGTGTCCGATCTGTGTTGTTGTTTCCTAGTCTAGATCAGATCACACTGTTGGAGTGGGTGGGGTTCCCAACCTATGTGGAGAAGGCCCCAGAGTGCGACGAGCGCCGTTCGTGTGTCGAAGAAGCTCGGGAAGTAGGCGAGGTGGAGTCGCTGCTGCTGTTGCTGCCCAGAGGGAGGTTCTGGAACAGGGGATCCGAGTTCGGGCCGAACTCGGTCCCATGGCGAGTTCGGGCCGAACTCGGTCTGGCCACTCCAGCATTGTGGCGTGAGGTTCTGGATGCTCGACACAGAGTTCTGGCCGAACTCTGTGTCGTCGGGGCTGAAGCGATTTTCTGGATGAGTTTTCATCATTGGATCTAATCCAACGGTCCAGGTTAGTTGCGGGATTAGGGAGTTAAGTTGAGATTTCTCAACCCTAATTCATAATACACATTGGAACACATTGGAGGCTATCCAAGTTTGAGAGAGAAGGAGGCAAGAGTGCCATTGCAACTTCGGAGAAGAAGACGGAGGATTGAAGGTCGCTGTTCGAAGGAGATCGTGTTCGGGTAATCTCTACTCGTCGTTCTCGCTCTTCGTAGCCTTGTAATCATTGTTCTTATCTCTGAGTGTTGTGGGGATCCGATTTGGATCGGGAGGAGTTTGTAGAGGGTGTAATTCTTCTATTCCATTAGTGGAGGCTTCTCAGGGTTGGACTCCGATCGTCCCGTGGTTTTTTCCCGCAAGGGTTTTTCACGTCAAAAATTCTCTGTGTCTGCGTGGATTGTTTTGTGTGTTCGTTTTTGGGTTCGTGCATTGTATTGCTCGGTCCTCTCGCAGGTACTCTCCGGTTTGGGGAAAGGTTTCCGCGTTTCTTTCCCACCAGAGTGGTATCAGAGCTTTGGGTTCAAAGGGTGTCAGGAGTTGACAGAGAAACCAGAGAGGAGAGATGGACGCGAAGCCGGTGCGCATGGTGAACCTCAATGGCACAAACTATCATTATTGGCGGAGCAAGATGAAGGATTTGTTGTTTGTCAAGAAGCTGCATCTATCCGTGTTTGCATCCGTGAGGCCCAGTGATAAATCCGAGGAGGACTGGACATTCGAGCACATACAGGTGTGTGGGTACATACGGCAGTTTGTTGATGAGAACGTGTACAACCACGTTGCCAATATTGAGCACGCGAAGACGTTGTGGGATAAGCTGGAATCCTTGTATGCGAAGAAGACCGGGGTAAACAAGTTGTTCCTGATCCGAACGATGATGGGTCTACGATACAAGGATGGGGCGTCTATTTCGGATCACTTGAGTGAGTTCCAGGGCGTGGTTGACCAGCTATCTTCTATGGGAGTCAAGTTCGACGACGAAGTTCAGGGACTGTGGCTGTTGTGTACATTGCCAGACTCGTGGGAGACCGTACGAGTATCTATGATCGCTTCTGCTCCAGAGGGCGTGGTCAGTCTGGAGTTTGCCAAGAGCGGGGTGTTGAATGAAGAGATGCGGAGACGTTCTCAGGGCACTTCATCCACATCCCACCACTCAGAGGCACTTGTTTCAGAGAGCCGCGGAAGGGGCAAAAGCAGGGGTCCAGGTGGTGGCAGAGACAAGAGCAGGGGGAAGTCCAAGGGTCGTTACGAGGACTCAGAGTGTTACCATTGCGGTAAGAAGGGCCATATCAAGCGGAACTGTTTCGCTTGGAAGAGAGAGAAGAAGGGCGACAAGGGGAAGCAAGAAGAGAACACTACAGCGGCGGCCTCGACGTATGGAGGCGATGTGATCGTCGTAGGTGATGAGGTCATTACTAATCTCGCCTGCGATGACAATTCTTGGCTGGTGGACTCAGGGGCTTCAGCACATGTATCTCACAACAGGGCACTGTTTGCCACTTACACGACAGGTGACTGTGGCGTGTTGAAGATGGGCAACGGAGATGTGTCGAAGGAGGTTGCCGTTGGAGATGTGCATTTGAGAACGAAGACGGGTGCGGTTCTGGTTCTCAAGGATGTTCGTCATGTCCCTGATATCCGTTTCAACCTGGTGTCGGTTGGAAGGTTGGATGACGAGGGATTCTTCAGTCTCTTCGGAAACAGTCAGTGGAAGCTTTCCAGAGGTTCGTTGGTGATTGCCAGAGGAAGCAAGAAGTCCGGTCTCTACTATATGGAGGGGAACGCACAGGGGGCACAGAAGGTGAACGCAGTCAGTGATGCGTCTACCGAGTTGTGGCACAGGCGGCTCGGTCATATCAGCGAGAAGGGGATGAGCTACTTGGTGAACAGGAAGGTGATTCCGGGGCTCAAGTCTACAAAGTTGGAGAAGTGCACGCACTGTTTAGCTGGGAAGCAAAATAGGGTGTCTTTCCAAAGTCACCCAAGTTCGAGAAAGCCGGCGTTGCTCGAGTTGATTCACTCGGATGTCTGCGGTCCTATGAAGGTAAAATCTCTTGGTGGTGCTTCTTACTTTGTAACTTTTATTGATGACTGTTCCAGGAAGGTTTGGGTCTATGCCTTAAAGACCAAGGATCAGGTGCTGCCTACTTTCAAGGAGTTTCAGGCCTCTGTTGAAAGGGAGACGGGCAAGAAGTTGTTGTGTGTTCGGTCCGACAATGGCGGCGAATACATCGGTCCCTTTGATGCGTATTGCAGAGAGCAAGGGATACGACACCAGAAGACTCCGCCAAAGACACCTCAGCTCAATGGTGTAGCGGAGCGCATGAACATGACACTGATGGAGAGGGTGCGGTGTTTGCTGTCAGAAGCAAACTTGCCGGGCAGTTATTGGGGTGAGGCTCTTCTCACAGCTGCTTATATTATTAATTTGTCTCCTAGTGCTCCTTTGCAGGGTGATGTGCCTGACAAAGTATGGTACGGCAAAGAGCCGTCATACAGTCACCTGCGGGCGTTTGGTTGTAAGGCCTTCGTGCATGTACCGAAGGATAAGAGGACCAAACTTGAGCCGAAGACGAGGCGATGCATCTTTGTCGGCTACGGTCGGGATGAGTTTGGCTATAGACTCTACGACCCAGTGGAAGGAAAGCTCTACAGAAGCAGGGACGTGGTGTTCGTCGAGGATCAGACCATGACCAACACTCAGGATTCCGAGATGCCTTCTGAGGCTGAGGAATTGCCTGAGTTAGAGTCATTTCGCTTCGAGCAATTTCCAGAGGACATCGCAGAGGATCCAGTTATGGGGGAGCCGGTACATGGAGTTGCTTCCAACCTTGATCATCAGCCTGCTGATGGTGGTCAGGGTGTCCCTCAGGAGGATGAGCATGCCGGAGAGGCAGTTCCTGAAGGGGAGGAGGCTGTTGGTATACAGCCAGCACCAGTGGCTCCACTGAGAAGGAGCGACAGAGATCGTCGACCATCTACGAGATACTCACCGGATGAGTATGTGCTATTGACTGACGGGGGAGAGCCCGAAAGCTTTGCAGAGGCTATGGAAGACGAACACAGGCAGGAGTGGATGGAGGCTATGCAGGAGGAGATGAGTTCCTTGCACACCAATTCCACTTATGATCTGGTGCGGTTGCCAAAGGGCAAGAAGGCTTTGAAGAATCGATGGATGTTTAGAGTGAAGCAGACGGAAGATGTTACTCGCCCTCGATACAAAGCGAGGCTGGTAGTTAAAGGCTACGGTCAGCGGAAAGACGTGGATTATGATGAGATCTTTTCGCCTGTCGTCAAGTATTCGTCTATTCGGGTGGTGCTAGCATTAGCAGCCAGTCTCGACTTGGAGGTCGAGCAGATGGACGTGAAGACGGCATTCCTCCACGGTGATCTTGAGGAGGAGTTGTACATGGAGCAGCCGGAGGGATTCTGTGAGAAGGGCAAGTCACATTTGGTCTGCCGATTGAGGAAGAGCTTGTATGGTCTGAAGCAGGCTCCGAGGCAGTGGTACAGGAAGTTCGAGTCGTTTATGGGGGAGCATGGTTATGCACGGACGACGTCGGACCATTATGCATTTGTGAGGAATTTTGTCGAGGATGATTTCATCATTTTATTGCTCTATGTAGATGATATGCTATTAGTGGACCGGAATGCCACTAGGATAGCGGAGTTGAAGCGCCAACTGGGCGCGGCCTTCTCTATGAAGGATTTGGGCGCAGCGAAGACTATTCTTGGGATGGAGATCAGCCGAGAGAGAGAGTCCAAGCTGCTACACTTGTCCCAAAAGAAGTACATTCATCGGGTACTTCAGCGTTTCGGGATGGACGGGTCGAAGAAAGTGAGTTCCCCCCTCGCGGCTCACTTTAAGTTCACTGAGGAGCAGTATCCATCTACCGAGGACGAAAAGGAAGATATGGAGCGGGTTCCATATGCCTCAGCTGTGGGAAGCCTGATGTATGCTATGGTGTGTACGAGGCCAGATATTGCTCACGCAGTTGGTACGGTTAGCAGGTATCTTTCAAATCCTGGAAGGGTACACTGGAGTGCGGTCAAGTGGATTCTACGATACCTTCAGGGCACTGCCGGTTGGAGACTTTCCTTTGGTGGTGACGAGCCGAAGCTGGTTGGGTATACCGACGCTGATATGGCTGGAGATGTAGACACGAGGCGATCGACTTCAGGCTACGTGATGATGTTTGCGGGAGGAGCGGTGTCGTGGCAGTCGCGGTTGCAGAAGTGTGTTGCCTTGTCGACGACAGAGGCAGAGTACATTGCGGCGACGGAGGCTTGCAAGGAGCTGTTGTGGATGAAGAAGCTGTTGCAGGAAATGGGACTGAAGCAAGAGCAGTATACTTTGCTTTGCGACAGTCAGAGTGCTATCCACCTTGTGAAGAATCAGACGTTTCATAGCCGGTCCAAGCACATCGAGACTCGATATCATTGGATACGGGATGTGGTTGAGAAGAAGGACGCGGAGCTTGAGAAGGTTCATACAGATGACAACGGAGCTGATATGTTCACGAAGATTCTACCAAGGGGGAAGTTTGAGTACTGCAGGCAGATCGTCGGGATGACGACATCCTCCCCATAGTTGTGAAGGGGGAGATTTGTTGGAGTGGGTGGGGTTCCCAACCTATGTGGAGAAGGCCCCAGAGTGCGACGAGCGCCGTTCGTGTGTCGAAGAAGCTCGGGAAGTAGGCGACGTGGAGTCGCTGCTGCTGTTGCTGCCCAGAGGGAGGTTCTGGAACAGGGGATCCGAGTTCGGACCGAACTCGGTCTGGCCACTCCAGCATTGTGGCGTGAGGTTCTGGATGCTCGACACAGAGTTCTGGCCGAACTCTGTGTCGTCGGGGCTGAAGCGGATTTCTGGATGAGTTTTCATCATTGGATCTAATCCAACGGTCCAGGTTAGTTGCGGGATTAGGGAGTTAAGTTGAGATTTCTCAACCCTAATTCATAATACACATTGGAACACATTGGAGGCTATCCAAGTTTGAGAGAGAAGGAGGCAAGAGTGCCATTGCAACTTCGGAGAAGAAGACGGAGGATTGAAGGTCGCTGTTCGAAGGAGATCATGTTCGGGTAATCTCTACTCGTCGTTCTCGCTCTTCGTAGCCTTGTAATCATTGTTCTTATCTCTGAGTGTTGTGGGGATCCGATTTGGATCGGGAGGAGTTTGTAGAGGGTGTAATTCTTCTATTCCATTAGTGGAGGCTTCTCAGGGTTGGACTCCGATCGTCCCGTGGTTTTTTCCCGCAAGGGTTTTCCACGTCAAAAATTCTCTGGTCTGCGTGGATTGTTTTGTGTGTTCGTTTTTGGGTTCGTGCGTTGTATTGCTCGGTCCTCTCGCAGGTACTCTCCGATTTGGGAAAAGGTTTCCGCGTTTCTTTCCCACTAGACACACCAGATGAGATAACATACCAACATAACATGTCTCCCTCTGAATTTCTGAAATATTAAACCACCATCTAAACAAAGTAGCTACTGACTTGTGAAAGGAGAGACCGGAACAGTAAATGCAAATATGGTCAACTATGGTTTTACAAATGATAAAAAAAAAAAAACAAACAAACAAACAAACAAAAAAAAGAAGAAGGAAAAAAAAAAAAAAAAAAAAAAAAAAAACTGCAGTCAGAGACTCGTCAACCCCCATCTCCTTCCCACTACATCATCTGCCACATCACACATCCCTTTTCTTCTTAGTTCTTCCATTTCCGGATGGACTATTTCCTTCCATCGCCGGAAATGGAAAAGCTTTTTAATTATATAAAGAATGAGAAGAGGAGGAGGAGGAAGAAGAGGGAGGAGGAAGAGGAGGCGAACGAGAAGATGAGTTACTGCGTAAGCATAGGAAGAGAAGGAGAAGGATCGGAGAAGGAGGATCGTCCGATCGTCTTGACGGCCCTTCTCGTGTTCATAGTGGTCGTGGCGACAATTTTCATGATAGCTGTCGCCGTCGTCTTCGTCAGGAACTGTCTGCGCAGCCGCCGCCGCCTCGTCCGGGTGGCCGACGACGGTGGAGACCATGGAGCCGCTCCTGCCGCCTTAGAAGTAGAACTAGAACAAGTTACACTTTGTTTTTTCTGAGTATAGTTCTGAGTTTTGCGTTCGGAAGTTGAAAAATTTATTTGGTAAAATGATTTTAGATAGAACACAACCATTCATTCATTCAGTACAACATAATACAACTCTTGTGTCCGACACATGGACATACTTTCTGACACCACCCCAACCCGCACTTGTGTCCGAACTCCGGCCACCCGTCACCGGGTGAGCACCTCCGAACTGCCGGGGGATGTTTCCACGTCTGGGCGGGGGGTGGTGACGGGGTTGGGCACCGGAGGAGGCGCTGCTGGACCACGGCGCGGCGGGGATGTTGCTTCTGGCGTGGCTGGTGGTGGACGAGAAGAAGGTGGCGTTGCGGGCGTGCGAGGGTGCTTGCGTAGTCGGTCGGTCGTCAGAGAGAGAGAGAGAGCACGGTCCTCCTCCCGCTGATTTTGAGAATGAGATGGAGGAGAAGAAGAGTGCATAGAGAGAGAGTTTTTTTTTTTTTTTTGAGATGAGCACTCAGAAAGTGTTGATTTTTTCAGAATTTTTTCAGAACAGTGTTTTTTTCGCCACTCCCAAAATAGCGTTTAAGTGTTGATTTTTTCAAAAAAAAAAAAATTTCAGAAAATTGTGCTGCTGCTGCTTAGGGCTGGGCACATGTCGGGCCGGAGCCAATTTTTTTTGACCCGAACCGGATCCATTTTTTGGCGGGACGGAACGGAATGGATCAATTTTTTTTGGAACCGGATCCGATCCGATCCGTTTGAAACGGATCCAATCCAACCAAACCCGCGGGTCCAAACGGACTTATATCCAAGTGTACAAAATTTAAAAATTGTAGAAAAAAGGCAAAAAACTGTATAAAAAATCACATGTACTTGTATACTCTAGTGTTATATGAATTTTAAGTAAATTTTGGGTTTGGTAGCAGTAACTTTGTTAGGTTTTTACTTTTGAGTTTAGAAATTTTAAGTAAATTTTTTAATTTATTGCTACAAACGGGTCGGACCGGGGCCCGTTTATTTTCAGATTATTACCCGTCCCGAACCGTTTATATGACACGACCTGTCTCATCCCGTTCCGTTTAAATTACAAAATTTAGGATCCGGCCCGTTTGACCAATATATGGTTCGGGCCGGATCGGAACCACGGATCCTGGAACCGTATGTCCAGCCCTACTGATGCTGCAGCCAAACAGTATTTTTCTCCACGTGGGCCTTTATACTCCGAAAACAGAGTTTTAAATTAAAACCAAACAAACCCTTAAGTTCTTCCAATAGTCTACTTATTAAACATTACTTCTATACATTGTTCACATAAATATTAGCTTCTTAAATGTTAACCTGCTTTTGAGGATACTAGTAGGATCATGATACAGGAACGGACACGATTATTTTTTCTGTGTCCGTGCAATATAGACTGTCATGTAGATACTTTGATATATACATGCATATATGTTTTATTTCTGTCACCACATCTAATACGCATTACTTTGATTTCATTTCATGATAAATTTAGGATTGACATATCTAGAACATAGGTAAGGCACAACAGAGCTTGCAAATTTTAAGTTCTTCCAACAGTCTACTTATTAAACATTACTTCTTACATTGTTCACATAAATATTATCTTCTTAAATATTACATTGTTTTTAAAGATACGAGTATGAACGTGATACAGGTACGGACACCATAATTTTTTGTCCGTACAATATAGACTTTCATGGTAAATACTTCGAGAATATATATATATATATATATATATATATATATATATATATATATATATATATATATATATATCATTTAATCTTTTTCTTCTTCAATATTTGTGTAATATTCTAATGATAATCTCTTTTTTTATATTTATGCAGGTAATTGAAGATTGACCACCACTGAACTACATATTCAACTAATCACCGATTTATAGATTTTATGTAATAACTAGTTTGAAGCCTCCTTAGTTATTATAACTACTGAATTACAATTTATGTTATCAATAGTAAATGTTGTAATGCTCTGTTTTTAATATTCTGTAACATATTTCTAAAATGTTGGGACAAAAAGTTTGTTGTTGTTGTTGTTGTTGTTTGTTATAAAATTAAGTATTTTTTTTGCATATTCTAAAGAAGTAGTGGCCAAATAAGAATAACAATTTTTTATTTAAAACCCCTTCTCCAATAAAAACGAATAATTTATTTCTAGGAGATGCACACAAAGATGGACTAACCAGAGGTAGCAACTTGTTAAACAAAAATTGAAGACAAAATGCAAAAAGGAAGTGCATGGTATGACGTGGGATAGCTTATAACTAAATTTATGTGAGTAAATTACAACAAAATTATTTATAAGAGCACAACTTAAGGCTAACTAGGATTGGAGTTAGTCCATGTTTAAGGAAAAATTATTCAGACATCTCATTTCTTACTCATTGGGTTGTCCCAATCCCACACACCTCCAAATCCAAATTTTGAGCTTCATTTCAAAATTTTATTCTCTCTCTTCTAAAATCCTATCTTTCTTCTTCTTCTTCTCCACAATTTCATTTTCACCATCTCCATCAAAACCTTAGTTTTCTTATCACATTCTTCTTCTTCTCCACCATTTTCATCCTCACCATCTCCATCAAAATCCTAGTTTTCTTCTCATTCCCAAACCTTAATACTTCTTTCATCACAAAGAATACAAAGAATGTATGAAAATAAATCCTAATATATATATATATATATTTTACTCCATTATCAAGATAGAAATAAGCCCTAACATATGATTTTCATTCGGCAATTTCGACTCTAGGACTACCAAAAATTATGACAGTCCAGAAATGGACTTGCTGCACAGCAAGTCCCTTTGGAAACTGCCATAATTTCTAGCAGTGCTCAATACTTTTAGGACTGCCAGCAATTGTGGCATTCTTGTTGTACAACAAGTCCATTTCAGAATTGCCACAATTTCTGGCAGTCCTCAATACTTCTAGGACTGCCAGAAATTGTAGTAGTCCTATTGGACAACAAGTCCATTTCAGGACCGTCACAATTTCTGGCAGTCCTCAATACTTCTAAGACTGCCAGAAATTATGGCAGTTCTGATATAAACTCATTTCTTCTACAACTAGGATTTTATCTATAATTTTTTCTACAACTAAGGTTTCATCCATAATTTTTTCTATCAATGAAGAAAAATTGGTTAATAGATTTGATAGATTTGATAACCCAATTTATTCTACAACTAGAATTTCATCCATAATGTCCAAACAATAAGAAAGAAAATAAACTAGGACTTGAAAAAAGATATCTGAGAAATTAGAAGAGAGCCAAAAAAAAAAACTAGGATATGGAAAAAGAGATCTTGTTCTCGTTCCTGTTCTTGATCTTCTTCTTCTTGTGATAAACCTCATTTTCTTGTGAGGAAGGAGAAGAGAGCCAAAAAAATAAAAACTTGACTTATATACTTACGTTTGGGCTAGCCATGAGTAATTTTTTCAATGGTAAACTTGTAAATAAATCAAAGTTAGTTTTGGACTAGCCCTGATTAACTTTTGATATGTCCTTATAAATAAGGGAAGATTTATGAAATGCCCAAAAACTAAAAAAGTTTTATGTAAAACCCACCGCTAAAAAAACTTTCATCGCGTGCCCAGAATTAGAGAAACTTATCCAAAGCGGATTCCAAATGACCCTTTTGCCCTTCCTTTTAATTTATTGGAAACACCCACAAAACTGCTCTTAAAAAAACGTTTCAATACTCCATCTTCTTCCATACGCTGCTCACTTTCGAATCTAGGTTTTCTCCTCAAAAATCTTCAAAAACTCGTCGAAAAATTTCGGAAAGACCGGGACGAACGACAAAAGTGCTAAAACGGAGGTCCAAACATCATTTTTTTGCGAATCTAAAATTTCGGAAGGCCGTCTAACTATAAAGCTGTTACTTTCAGTCTCCTCGACGATACGCTCATTTTGCGACAAACGGGACCTCGTTTCGACCTCCCAGTCAAAAGTTATGGCCCTCCAAAGTTTCAGCTAACCATAAAATGCAGGAGAATGGCATTCTCCGTCTTAATTTACACGGAGAATGACCATTCTCCGTCTTAATTAGGACGGAGAATGACATTCTCCGTCTTAATTTACACGGAGAATGGTCATTCCAGTGTTAAAACGCAGGAGAATGACCATTCTCCGTGTTAGAAACACGGAGAATGCCATTCTCCGTGTTAAATGAAACGGAGAATGACATTCTCCGTGTTAAATAAGACGGAGAATGGCATTCTCCGTCCTAATTAAGACGGAGAATGGCCATTCTCCGTGCTAAATTAAACGGAGAATGACCATTCTCCGTCTTAATTAGGACGGAGAATACCATTCTCCGTGTAATTTATCACGGAGAATGGTCATTCTAGTGTTAAAACGCAGGAGAATGACCATTCTCCGTGTTAGAAACACGGAGAATGCCATTCTCCGTGTTAATTAGGACGGAGAATGCCATTCTCCGTCTTAAATAAAACGGAGAATGCCATTCTCCGTCCTAATTAAGACGGAGAATGACATTCTCGGTCCTAATTAAGACGGAAACGGAGAATGTCATTCTCCGTGTTAATTAGGACGGAGAATGGCATTCTCCGTCTTAAATAAGACGGAGAATGGCATTCTCCGTCCTAATTAAGACGGAGAATGCCATTCTCCGTCCTAATTAAGACGGAGAATGGTCATTTCCAGTGTTAAAACGTGTAATTTAGTTTTTTCAGGAATAAAGAGTTTCGTTCTTCTTTCAAAGCGATGATAATTTTTATGGAAAAGAAGAAGAAAGATCTTCTCTCCACAATTGAAGATCTGAGTTCAAATGTCTCCACGATGAAGATGATGATGATGGTGATGATGATGACGAGCGATGATCTGAGTTCGACTGAAAAAAAACACACCGAACTACGAACGATCTTTGCGATCTCTGCTGAATATGAGAGCAATGGAATTCAGATTTTCCGTGAAGAAGAAGAAGACGAAAATCGCAATCCAGATCTGAGTTTTTTGAATTCAAATACATATAGATGACCAATTCGCGCGGAGGGGTAGTTTCGGTATTATAAAATAGCAGTTTCTAGCGGGTGGCATCTAAAAGGGAATCTTGGAATATTTAACGTGAAAATACTTAATTCTGGATATTTCATAAAACTTATCCAGCGGGTGGGCATTTCATAAAAGCCCACCCCGAAATTGGGTTTCTCAGCAATTTCCAGTATAAATAATCTTACAACAATCAAATACAAACAAACACTTGTTTGTAGGCTTGTTTTTCGAGGTAGTCTAGAAGGGAGATCTATTTGAGGAGTCTACTTCGTTCATGAGGATCATCATATGGTTTGTGAGCGATTTCAATTTTAATCTTCGTCTTCTTTCTTGAGATTTGTGAGAAATTTGTTCTTTGGGCATAAGAGCAACTTGAGCATTGTATTTAATCTTGTAATTTGAGTTTTATAGAAATTCGTCCAACTGACATAGTCACCTAACATATACAATCTATTTGATATATCTTAGTGTTTGTGTGAGGCCGTGGTTCATTATTTTCACATGGATTGGTGACGTTTTTACAACTTATTTTTTTACCATCAAAGAATGATTCAATCAATTGCGAACACACGACATAAAAAGCAAGAAGGAACCAATTAACTTTCTTCAGTTTTCTCTTCTTTTGATAATGAAGAGTGATGAGGAGTAAAGAGAAAATAAAGAGTAAACTACTTGCAAGGACAAATTTATTCAAAATATCTCGAGCTATTAATTTTAAAATTGTTGTCTTGCTTCCTCTAACAAGAGGAACCTAGAACTCCCTTTTAAGATGGATCGGAAAAAAAAACAAAATTGTTACTTTAAAAAGCTAAAGTAAAAAAAAAAGTTATTTTAAAGAGTTAACTTTCAAATTAAAATATTTTTATTTTAACTTTTAAAATTAATATTTTAGTTTTAAATAATTAATTAATTCTCTATCAATCTAAAAATGCCATGAATTAGGAAGCTGTAGCTCCCTTTTATTATAAAGAGAAATAACATTTGTATATTAATTTTAAAATAGGAAAACGTTGCACGTGTTTATATATATATATATATATATATATATATATATATATAGAGGGAGCGGATCGGGAGTCCCGTCCGCGGAGCTCCGCCGAAGCCCCCGCGATCCTTAGCCGTTGGATTGCGCGGGCTTGCGCGGGCCCCACGCGGACCCCGCGCGATCCGATGGTGCAGGGGGGGCGGAACTTCGACGGGGCTCCGCGGGCGGGACCATTGATCCGGTTCCATATATATATATATATATATATATATATATATATATATATATATATGGAAATAATATTGAATAAAACAAATGAATGGGGTTACAAAGCAGCTCTCCCAACCCTTGTTAGCAATTCGACAAACGAAAAAAATTCGGAACGGTAAAAGTACGAGTATAAATTGGCACAATATAAATAAAATACGGTCAAAAATTCGATTAAAAATTCGTCTAACGAAAAACATTCGGATCAGATTTAATTCGTGTTTAGTATGTTTCATATGAACCAATTCATTCGGCATATATATATGGTCCACCCACCTCTACTCCTTTATAATAAGGGTTCAGTGTGAGAATAAGAAGAGATTGGATGATGAAAAACCGAAATATTTTTCTTTGATTGTTGCAAGCACCATGTACAAAGATTCTTGGGTTTCTTTTTTTTGGTTACCGTGGGACTTTTTTTTCTTCTCTTTTGATAATTTGCCAGTCTTAATATCTTATAACAGCAAGAGTCAAGAAAGTCAAGACTGTTGGGTTTTTTGGTCACATTTTTTTGGCCAAATTTTTTAAAAATTCGTACGGTACGTGTTTAAAACGCCACAAGCTTAAAATTCACATATAAATCCAAAATTTTTAAAAATACGTAAATATTATACGTTTATGTAAGATATGAAAAAATTTGCGTATAATAGGTATTTTATTCGGGTGATTGCCAACAAGGCTCCCAACCAAAAAGAAACAAAACGTTCACATCAACAAAAGCCTCCCACCATCCTACCAACTGACCCCTAAACCCATGCAATAGGAATGAAGAAGGGGTGCCACGTGGCAGGAAAGGGGAAGGCCAGCTGAACAATAGGAATAGGTACAGCTTCGAGTAGGGGTCTATTTATTCACCCTCCGCTACAAGAATAGGAATAGCTACAGTTCAACAACAGGAATAGCTAATGACCCCTAAAATTAGTTTGAGAGTTGTTTTGTTCGTACACCAAAATAATTTAATATCTTTAATTTATCTTATGTCAATATTATAGTTTTGATAGGTGAAAAAAAAAAAAGAACTCTAGGAGTAGAACTATTCCATATTTATGGGAGTGACAATTTTTCTTTTTACTATACCAGGATTAAGTAGTAGGAAAATTTTCAGAAACCATATCGGCATCGCTCTCATTTAGTGATATATTAAGGATGTAGTGGCTGTCATGGTGTTCAATGGGCCGGGTGGCCAAGTGTCCAGCTCGAGTTCGACCTGGTCAAATTCGGTCAACGACTCGGACCGGCCCGACCCGCCCCCAAACTCTTCCGGTTTGGGTTATGCTCCCCGACCCACTAGTCGGCCCGGCCCGGCCCAGTTTGAGTGCGGGTCCGGGCCGCTCAAACCCCCCTAGACCGACCGGGCCGACCTTGACCGACCCGATCAAGGTCCGGTTCGTTCGTTTTTTTTTTTTAAATGTTGGGATGCAAAATGACAATTTATCCCCATTTTTTTTTGCTATTTTTAGACCGTTGGAAGAATATTTTGATCATTTTGTTGGAAATGATCAAAAATACTCTTATAACAACTCTATTTTGGGATAAAATAGGTCCTTTTGCACGTCCAAAAAAACCTACAAATAGGTCATAAATCTTCAAACTTGATCACACCACAATTTCTTTCATCTTACAATTTTTACAATCAAACTCGTGTGAAGCGACGATTTATATCATGGATAATGATCAACTACCGCAGCAACCGCAACCTCAACCGGCACCGCAAGAAGAGTTTGAATCATATTTGAAAATTTGGAATCATTTTAGCGGAGTTTACAATGAGCGTCGTGCAAGTGACGGTAGCGAAAGAAGATACTCCACTAAAGCTCTTGTTGAATGTTTGCATTGTAGGAGACAAATAAAATGGGACCATAGCCACGGTATAGGAAAGCTACGCCGACATTTAAAATCATGTATCAACATTTAGAAATCTTGTATGAGTCACTAATCGCAGTTTATGTACTAGTAATCTTGTATGAGTTTTTGTAATATTGTATTAGTCATTAATCGCAGTTTATGTATTAGTCATTAGTCACAGTTTATGTATTATTTATTTTGTAATATTTTTAAAACATAAATGGTAAAAAGTAAAATATTCTTTTTTTTTTTGTCATTCAATTTCTTTAGAAAGCAAATCAATTATTTTTTTTTTTTTTGGATTTTTTTAACTCAAACCGGGCCGACCAGTCCAGCGCTGAACCGGCCCGGCTCGGCCCAGGCTCGATTCAGCCCGATCCGACCAAATCGGACCCCGTGTCCGCCCCTCCCTCCTCCCCACCCTCCCCCCCTTCCCCCTCGAGTTAGCCCGGGCCGGCTCACGGACAGTCTAAGTCCGGCTCGGACCGGGTCCGATCAAATCCGATT
The DNA here is from genome assembly GCA_029216955.1 of Iris pallida. NCBI lineage: Eukaryota > Viridiplantae > Streptophyta > Magnoliopsida > Asparagales > Iridaceae > Iris > Iris pallida. The sequence goes on along the minus strand of JANAVB010027397.1, from coordinate 17,759,737 downwards.
TGACATGGGATCGGACTGGCCAGACCAGCCCACCCAATACCTTGAAGTGACAGTATAAATGAATGAGTTCAGAAACCAAATCATCATCGCCCCATTTAGTGACATTATTTCAAGGATATACTGGCAGTTTAAATGAGTGCATGGACCCAACAAGTCTACATATTGCCTAGGTCTGACAGAAATGAGACTGGCAACCACTCACATATCATCAAACTCCCATTAAGGCATTTCCAACAAGTTATTCTGATACCATGAAGAGATAAGGAATCAACTTTTTTATTTTCATTTTTCATCAACGTAATATCTCTTATTATATAAAAAAATATACAATTAATGTACATCCATAATATAGAAAAATAAAAATATACTGTTTAAAGTGTATCAACCATATATGTTAATATCATATATAGTATCCATATATGTAGTAACTATACCATAAATATTAATACAATTATTATCCGTAATTCTAGGACTTTCCTTCAATAAAACTAGCTATAGTTACTTATTTTCTTAGGTTGGTTCCGGGACAGTTTTTGTTTTGGCAACGAGATATGCTCACCGGGGGGTGAGATATATGTATTAAGAGGAATAATAAGAAGCAATAGACATGTCTTTCTGTAGCTTGGTGCAAAGTCGATGAAAAGGTGTAGATGAAGCCACAATTGCACAAACGAAAATGGTTCTTTCTCTGCATTCTTTTATTAGTTAGTTGATGCATTAGTATACTTGGCCTAGAAATAATTGACCAAACGAAAAATCTTCGATATCGGCATCGATACAACGAATTAATAACTACAATTTATTCTTCCCTTGTGTGGCAGGTGAGGTGATGGTTGATGTGATAGATGATATGACATATTTTTAAAATTAAAATTAAAATTATTTTTTTTTAGATAATATGACACATTGATATGGCTAAGTAATGCTATTTAATATGTCACAATAGTTGGCATATAAAAAAAAATAGTTTAGAGGAATATTTTTGAGGAACGAAGAGCATAAAAAATACCGAGACATGAGATTTAATGCAAAAAAAATACTTGTTGAACCAATATAGGAGAAAGGTACCGAATTCAAGTGGCTCTTATGGTTACCGAGGAGAGATATAGGATACTGGTTGGGTGACAGAAGATCAGTGGATCGAGCCAAGGGGGTATTATTCCTTCCGTTTATTTGGTGGAAGGAAGTTGGGAACATTGGACTCAACAGGTATGCAATGCAGCGTGTACAAAGTCTCATACCGTGGTTACGACTGCAGTCGAAATCGCGGCCACACGTCGGACTTCGATTGGTCGATTTCTTTTTCCGGCCTACGTCAGGGGGTTGAGGTTTAGTTTTTTTTTTTGTTGCCAATCCACAGTTGCCACGTGGCGCTGTGTTGTTGTTGTTGTTTTTTTTGGGGCTAAGTAGACTTTTTCCAAAAAAAAAAAATATAGGAGAAAGGTGATGAATTCGTAACGTTGGGTCCGTCCGTTGGAACAGTAAGTCAATTTATCCCACACACAGGAGATTCTATATTGGTCTTGATGGTTTCTTCTACTTAGAATAATTCTTGATGAGTCCATTTTTGTTCATCCATCAATATTATGGTATTTGTTCACCTCCCAATGATATGGAGACATGTGACAAATAAAACCACTTTAAGAGTGGTTTTGTACACTCTAAAATAGATTTGTGATTTTTTTGCCACATGTCTCTATATGATGGAGGGGTGAACAAACATCATGGTATTGATGGGTGAACAAAAATGGACTCTCATTGAGAAGGACCACTTTAAGAGTGATTTTGTTTAATTAATTATTAAAATTCATCAACATCTAATTTGTTATCTACAATTTAATTTACTATTATAATTTAATCCATTATTTAAGTTCTAAATTTAATCTAATTAAATTTAAGTTGATCTAATCCAATTTATCATTTCATCTACTATCTAAAATTATTTCTATTACTTAGTATAATCAAAATCAACCTGAAACTTTAAATATATTTAAGAAAATACCAAAAGAAGATTTTATGATTTTCTAAATATACTTCAAATATTTTTTTCTTCTTTCCGTGATTGGTTTGGTTGGTTCAGATTTGGTTGGTATAGAATATTGGTTTATTTGAGATGGATATGTTTACGAAAAGTATAAGCCATTGGATAATAATGAATGTCAATATTTTAATCACCTAACTTAGTCAAATTTAACTTCTACAAGTTAATTTTTTATTCCTAATAACATTAATATTATTTCATAACAAAGAATCTACATATCTAAAATTTCAAATCTAAACTTTAATTTAAACCTAATAACTTAAGCGGGTGTTTGGTATGCGAAATACTATATAATCGAAATTCTATATTTTCGAAAATTCTATTATCGAGAATCAAATTTCAAGTAATTAAATTTTCTGAAAAATTGCATTTCCATGTGTCACGTCCCGGTTCCCAAAAGATATCGGAGCATTGTGATACATCTCCCCAGGCTACGCACCCTACAATGAATACCGTATTGTACCCGCGATTGTCACCTGTGAGGTCCGGGATAGGCATAGAATAAGACATAACCACAAAAAATTCCCACAATTTACATAGCATCCACTTATCCAAAATATACATTTATTCAAGGTTCTCCAAAATACATAATTTACATATTTGTTCATGGTTCTTTAAAACACATAATTTACATATTTGTAGATATTCCCAAAATGAAACTACTATCCTTCAAGTGTCACATCATTCATAGAGTTCATCCTCAGCGTACGTCTGACATTCATCCCGGTCTCCATCATTCTCTAGTAAACAAAACTAGGTCGTCAGTACGACGAGCAAGCTCTCGGTCAAAGGAGAGAGTTAAGATAGGATGCTAAGGTAAAAAAATGCAAGAAGGAGTATACTTGAACAATTAAACTCATACCGTAGGATATCATGCAAGGAGTACATAGCTCTCCAAAATAGCCATAGTTATGATACCCAAAGTAGTGAACCAGATACCTACTATCTATATAGTACTAGCCGGCACAGCCACAAAGAATTATATATATATAGATCTCGTATGCGACTATTCAATGTGACATACGAAATCAAAGCCAGTCGCTTTCATGATCAGTAGTGCGAGAAAATTCTTCCCTTTCTCGCTTAATTTGCATCACGAAAGTCTTGATGTCACAATGAACACATAAGACCTTTCTATACTTAAATGCAAACTAGAGAAACCCTTATGGATCACACACATACGCCTAACATCTCAATAATAACCCCATTTACTAAGGATCAATCTTGTACAAAACGGATGGTGCTTAGATTATCCATCCGTCTGCACTATCACATATTGATGTGACTGTAAACAAGATAGCATCATGAGTTGGTCTTTCGAATCATCTGGGTCGATTATCGAATCATGCGCTATAAAAGAATTCGTATGACTTGAGCTTTTCCAAGAATATCGAATTCATTCATTAGATAGCTGAGCTAAACTCAGGACCTAGATGTCTAATGAAATAAAATATAGGCTGAGCTGAGACTCAGGGCCTGGAATATATACAATGGATAGCTGAGCTGAAACTCAGGGCCTGGGTGTCCAATTGTATCAGGAAGATGAGCTAAGCCTCACCTCGGATATTCGCGCGGCCGCACGAACACCGATTCAGGGACTGATCGGTACGAAAGATAAAATTTATATTGTAAAGATTAAGCCGGATGTGATCCAATGGTTTCTCTCCCAACCCAGTGCAACCTATTCTAGTGAATTTTATGATACTCTAATTCTAATAGAAATTATTCTTTAAACGGGAATCTTATACAAGTCAAGTTAAAATTACTAGATAGTTTTGTCCTTCCTGAAACTTAAAAGTCCAGAAAAGTATTTGAAACCAAAGAAAATTCTAAAAGTATCTACTAGGAAAATGGTTTACAAGAATCGCTCGATGTTATAAATCAAAGATGGATGGTTCCAGGATCTAGGACATAACTCATAATTTCTAAAAGGCCCGGATTTCCGGAAAAATGGTAAACTCTAAAAATTTTCAAAAATTTCGGCAGAGTCTCCTTTGTATTTACTGATCCAGAAATATTTTCGATACAAGCAAATATAAAGTATAAATACGGGTGCGCCGACCCCTTCGGTGGAGCAACCCTCAACACCAGAACCACGCAATAAAATGAGTAAGGCAAATATAAATCCCGGGTACCCCGACCCCTTCGGTAGAGCTGTCAAATGGGCTAAGTCCGTTGGGCCGGCCCGTCCCGTCCGCCAAAAAGGTGGGTTGGGCCGAACATTTAGGAGCCCGCCAAACAGGCGGGCCTAGGGGGGCTGGCCCGCTAGTAGCCCGCCCCGCGTTGGGCTAGCCCGCGGGCCAAGTGGGTTGGCCCGCCATCTATTTTTTATAAAATTTTTAATTTTTTTATTTAGCACATATATGAGATATGTATTATAATGATAAAATTCTCATTTAATGCAAGTAATGACGTATAAAATATTATATTTGGTCATTTATTTACATGAATGAAGGTGTTTTAAAAAAATATCTACTATTATAACGTTTTTTGTATTTTACTTGTAATTTAATGCATATGAGAGTGAGTAGAAAATATTATATATCTGATTTTTTTTCTTTTAAGAAACTAAACAATAATTAAAAAAATTAAACGGGTCGGCCCGCCGGTGGGTTGGGCTGGGTTGGAATTTTTTCAGTCCGCCAAAATGGTGGGTCGGCCCGCCCCGCCATGCCGGTCCGTCTTGACAACTATACCCTTCGGTGGAGCAACCCTCAACACCGGAACCACGCAATAAAATGAGTAAGGGATGTCATGTAGATTTGCATAAAAGAAAATACGATTAATTTTAAAGATAATAAAAGAATTGTAAAGTAAAAGAGGCATACATGCTACGTAAAATGTTGCATATAAATATATAAATGGATATACATTGTGACAATATTCCCAAAATGCCCAATCAACTCATGTTACGGTGTATCAAAACTTAACTTCTTTAAGAGGCAAGAGGAGGTTTAAAAGATGAAAATTTATAGAGGTAGGGTTAAGCTAACATATAGATACCTATAAACCTTTATTTTAACTTAGTTATTCAGGCTAAGGCATAAAAATTGAGTATAATTCAAATATGGACAGATTTGATATGATAAATGCCGATTTTTTTTATTCCTACATATCCAAACTAACACAATTATACACAAACCATGCTAAGGAATATAGAGTCCATATGTATTGATTTTCATTAAAGTTTATAGAATGAACTCCTAAGTTGTGTCAAAATGTAGTTTGTGTGTGTGTGTGTGTGTGTGTGTGTGTGTGTGTGTGTGTCTATATATATATATATATATATATATATATATATATATATATATATATATATATATATATATATATATATATATATATAGTTTCATTCATATATAATTATTCCAAGATTTTATATCCACACATTCTTCTCTCTTTTTCATATATATATATAGAAGAATGTGTGGATATAAAATCTTGGAATAATTATATATCAATGAAACTATATATATATATATATATATATATATATATATATATATATATATATATATATATATATATATATATATATATATATATATATCCACACATTATTCTCTCTTTTATATATATATATATATATATATATATATATATATATATATATATATATATATATATATATATATATATATATATATATATATAATCAAAATTTAGATGTAAAGTGTCCATAAATAGGTTTCAACCAATTATTAGGCTCATATGCACCTTACATTTCCATAAGGTTGGATTTTATCAATAATGATCATAAATTCTAGAATTGAATCTAAACCATAATAGCTCAAATTAATTAAGAGAGTGTTGAGAGCTTGCCTTGGATTTAGGATACTTCCTAAGAGAGAAATTCTCTCCTAAGGTCCAAGTCAGGACCTTCCTACACAAAATTTGAGATTTGATTAATAAAAAAAAATGAATTGAAGTGGAAAGGGAAAAGGAAGAAGAAGAAACCATAAGTGGAAGGTGGAGAGGAAGTGGAGGAGAGAGTTAAGAGAAGGTCGGGGGGGAACCGGCGGCCTGCGGCGGCTGCGGCAGCAGTAGCCCGCGACAGCAGCGACAACAGCAGCAAATGCAGTGGCAGCAGCAGCAATGCAGCGGTAGCAGCTGCAATGTTGGGGGGAGGGGGGTTAGGAGAAGAAGAAGAATAAGAAGAAGAAGAAGAAGAAAAGGAAGGGAAGAAAAAGAAGGAGAAGAGAGAGGGGTTCACCTGGATTTGGAAGAGAGGAAGAATGAAACTCTCTCTTCTTCTTCTCCATATGTATAAATAAAGATGAAAGAGCACATAAATAACTAAAATGCCCTTTGGGCTTAGTCATGAGAGGGGAATGACACATGTCCCCTCTCTCATGCATGGATGCCACTTAGATGGGGCATAATGATGCAAATTTTTTAATTTGCATAAGGACCAAAGAGAAAAGGAGAATTGACTTAAAGAAAAATAATAAAAATAAGAAAATCTAAGGGTGAGAATAATTAAACTAAACATAAATAAATATACTATGACACTCTACCTACCTTAATTAAATTTCGTCCTCGGAATTTAAGGAATGAGAATTGGAAAGAAAAGGTGCTAAAGTACCTTAATCTTCAAATAGGTAGGGATATAGTTGTCGCATCTCATCTTCTCTTTCCCAAGTAGAGTCCCCAGGAGAGTCTGTATTCCAAGATACTCGGACCAATGAAATGATCTTGCTTTTAAGGATCTTCTGTCTCCGATCCAAGATTTCTACTGGCTTCTGCTCAATGCGGAGAGTTGGGCCAACTGTAGTTTCCGAATGATCAACTATGTGACTAGGATCTAGCACATATTTTCGTAGTTGAGATACATGAAAATATCATGAACTCCATCTAAAGAAGGTGGCAAGGTCAGTCGATAAGATACGTCGCCGACTCGATCCAATATGTTGAAGGGGCCTATATATCTTGGACTCAACTTCCCTCTTGTTCCAAATCTGATAGTTCCTTTAGTTAGTGAGATCTTTAGAAATACATGATCACCAGGTTTGAAATTCAATATCCTTCAATGCTTATCTGCCCACATCTTGTGCCTGTCTTGTGCAGCTGGAAGATAACTTTGGATTGCCTTGACCATGCCTATAGTCTACGTAACCAACTCTGGCCCTAGGAGTTGACGTTCTCCGACGTCACCCTAACATATTGGTGACCTGCACTTTCTTCCATACAATGCTTCAAATGGTGCCATCTTGATACTGGCCTGATAACTGTTATTATATGAGAATTCTATCAAATGCAGATGATCATCCCATGATCCTTTGAAATCTAGGAAGCACGCTCTCAGCATGTCTTCTAAATTTGTATCATCCTTTCTGACTGTCCATCGGTCTGTGGGTGATATGCTGAACTAAACTTCAGACGAGTGACAAGACTATCTTGCAAGCTTTTCTAAAACTCGGAGGTAAACTGAGTGTCCCTGCCTGAGACGATACTTACCGGCACCCCATAGTGACTAACAATGTTCTTCATGTACATCTCCGCTAGAAGCTCCATAGATTGTCCGACTCGAAACGGTAGGAATCTCGCGGATTTTGTAAGTCTATCTACAATCACCCATATAGCATTGTTACCTCTTTGTGTCCTTGGAAGTCCTGATACAAAATCTATTGTAATATGCTCCCACTTCTATTCAGGTACTGGTGGTGGTTGCAGTAGTCCAGCAGTCCGTTGATGCTCGGCTTTTACTTGTTGGCACACTAAGCATTTCGAGACAAATTTAGTTATTTCTCATTTCATTCCATGCCACCAAAATTTTTGCCTCAGATCCTTGTACATCTTTGTACTCCTGGAATGAATAAAGTATTGTGAATTATGATCTTCAGGCATAATCTCGGTCCGGAGTTCACCATATGGCACACACAAACGACTCCCGAACCTCAAGGATCCATCAGAATGCTTAATCAACCCAGTTTGTATCCCAACTTCAGTTTGATTCCATAGTTTTTGCAGCTTCCCATCCTTCTGCTGTGCCTCCTTAATTCTCTCTACTAGAGATGATTTATAATGCATGTGGTTCGTATTACGTATTTTGGAATACGTGTACGTATTTATCTTGTATTGCATGATTCCTTGCTTAGCTTTTCTTCATGGCTTGGTTTATTCTGGGGTTGGTTCGACTTGGCTTGGTTTTGCTTTGGTTCATCATGAACCAAAGGTGAACCCCTACCTACCACCACCATTAGTATTTATTAATCCATTCTCCTTTCTCTCTTCTTATTACTCTTCTTCTTCTCCACCATAACTTTTTCACCTACCAGAGAGAGAGAGAGAGAGAGAGAGAGAGAGAGAGAGGTCTAGGCAAGTGCAGCTTGCTTCATGGAGGAACTCTAATTCTATTGTTCCATTCTCTCCTTTACAGCATTCTAACATACTTTAGTACTTGACATTTTTACTTTCCATGGCCTGATTGTTGTAGATCTAAGTTTATCTTATTTTTGGATTTCTTGGGTTTTGATCTACTTAATCTTGTTATTTCTAACTTTTGATGGTTCCAAGTTGTAGAGAATTTGGTTCTGCCCCATTTTGACCTATGGAAGTTCGGATTTGGACTCTGGATGAAGGTTTCATGGAGCTGGGAAGCATGGGTTCATGGTGTTCTTCTTCTCGGAAATTTTGGAGAAGAAGAACAGTTCTTTGGCCGCATGGCAGCACTTGATCGCATGAACATTCATACGGCAAGTCGCTCTGCCGCATGAGACCCTTGCATTCTAGCCGCATGGACTTGAACCGAGCGCGTATACATGAACTTCTCAGCACCGCGTATGACTGGAATTCCCATTGGCCGCATGGGGTCCAACTCATCCTTAGCCGCATAAGCCTACTTCCCATTGGCCGCATACAGCCTTTCCCATTGGCCGTATGGAGCTTCGATCCGCGCCAGCCGCATGGACTCGCTTTCCGTCAGCCGCATGTGCACCTATCACTCCTAGCCGCATATGCTACCGTCCTCCCCTGGCCGCGTGGGACTCGGTCAGTTCAGCCGTATAGGGCTGAGGCCCCTATTCTGCCGCAGGCGCTCATCCATTTCCTACCGCATGAGGCCCCTTTTCCGCTGGTCGCATGAGACCCGACTTCTTGGAACCGCATGCGCCCTTGCCTTTCTAGCCGCATGCCCCTGTCCTTACCAAGTCGTATGCGCTCTCCTTATTAGCCGCATGGGTTCTAGTGATCCTGGCCGCAGGGCTCCTTCCTGTGCCTTGCCCTGTTATTTAATTAATATTATTATTAATAATTAATTTTATTACCATTATTATTGTTAACTCATGTCTCGTAATCTCAGCATAACTTGGGTTCCCCTGATTGAATGCTTGCACTATGATGCCCGGCACATGTACCCTGAACACGATAGTGACCCGTAGGGGTGCACTCCTGACATGTAGACATGACATGACCTGATGGTGGCCCGTCGTGGCACACTCTTGACCAATAAACTTGACATGATAACCTGACATGATATACCTTGATAAGCTGTTGCGGCGGCTACCTGACATGACATGACCTGTATAAATAACCTGGACACCGTGGGCGATTGTGCTTGTACAAATAATCCAGTCCTGTCTTACATCATGTCTAGGATGGGACTCCTGAGTACCACGATCAGGAGCACCTATTGAAATGGACTAAGGCTAATAACTAGATTAATACATTAGTCATAAAGTGATCTCCCAGCTACAGGCAATCCCGTTACCTGGGCGCGCTTGGGATCTGTAGCCTGCCGTCGAGTAGGGCACATTTCCAGCATACTGTCATGTGTTGCACCCTTCAAGCTACTTAAGGGTACATGCGTTTCCTGGACGATGTACCCACCTGAATCCAACCCTAATATTTTGACCTGGGTAACCTGGATGGTCTGTAGGGCTTGTGGCTGTGGAATAATCTCACTACATCTTGCTAATAACTAGGCCTGTGATAACCTTAGTTAGTTAAAGTATCAAGCCGTACTTATTGCTTGGCCGTGATTGTTGAATGGGGAATTATCAGTCTAGTCTTGCCTTGGTCTTGTGTAGATTATTACATGTTCTGATTTTCTTATATTATCTTGCTGATAAATGGAAGAAACCAAGTTCGGTTCAAACGAAGGGTTACAATCCCGGTCCTTGTTTGGTTTAAGGATTGTAACCTGGTTATCTGAATGGTCCCATGGTTATCTTACCGTATATCCTCGTGATGTTATATTTCTGTCGCCCTCATTTCCCGTATTTCATATTTATACTCGTAGTCGAATTTTGGCATGTATTTTTATTTTTCTCGATTTGTGGAATTTTGAGTTTCCTCGTATTTCGGGTTTAGGCTTGGCTTGGTTTTAGTTGGTTGGCTTGGCTTGGTTTGATTTTAAACCCAAAGGAACACCTTAGCTATACTCCACCCTCATTCCACCACAACCACCCTCATTAAATCCCCACCTAACTTTCTCTCTCCTCCATAATTTCTATTAATTTCTCCATCTACTTTTTCTTCCTTCTTCCACACAACACTCCACCCATAGGCAAGTGCACCTTGCCACCAAATAAGTACCATATTTTATTTGTCCATTAGCTAGATTAGGCCATGGAGAACAACATTAAAACTTGGTATTTTATGATTTGGAGTCTCCATTATTCTAGATCTAAATTTTAATTATTTTCGGATTTTCTTGGTTTTGATCTATTAAACTTTGATTTTTGCTTGTTTTGATGCTTCCATGTGGAAGAGAATTCAATTTTACACAAGTTAGAACTTTGAAAATCCAAAATTGGTTTTGATTTGGTCAAGTTAGGGGATTTGGAATTTTTGGTGTTCTTGAGAGTTCCTCTCGGTTTGGAGAAGAAGACCCCTCGGCCTGCGCTCTTTAGCTCAGGGCTGACTTGCGCTTGGCCTCCTGGGCTGAACCACGCAACCAACCCCCCGGCCTGCGCTCTTTAGCGCAGGGCTGACTTGCGCTCGGCCCCCTGGGCTGAACCGCGCAACCAACCCCTCGGCCTGCGCTCTTTAGCACAGGGCTGACTTGCGCTCGGCCCCCTGGGCTGAACCGCGCAACCGATCCCTCGGCCTGTGCTCTTTAGCGCAGGGCTGACCCGCGCTCGGCCCCTCGGGCTGAACTGCGCACTCTTCGGCCAGCGCATTGTGCTGAGCTGAACCGCGCTGGCGCTTCTTAGCCCAGCGCCTCCCTCCCCCTAGCGCGCTTGACTCCAGCGCCCTTTGGCCTAGCGCACCCCGTCCCAGCATAAGCCGACTCCCGTGCCGTCCAACTTTGCGCACTTGACTCTTGTGCAGCTCGCTCCCCGCGCAATCCATCCTCAGCGCAGCCGATCCATGCACAACCCGACCCAGCGCAAGCCGACCTCTGCGCAGCTCCCCCTGCGCAGTTTGCTCCCAACTCACTTGGCTTCCGCGCAACCTGGCCCTAGCGCAGTCCATTCTCTTGCGCAACCTGATCTCTTGCGCAGTCTATTTGGCCATGGAGATTTGGTTTTATTTTTTTAAGCTTGGCTTCTCTTTTGTGGATTGAGTTTTGAAATCTTGTTCCACACAACACGACTATCTTGACCCAACACGACCTGACACAATTTTCAGTGTTTGATATGACTAGTATGATTTTTGTGATTTCTGTGATTATGATCCTAGTACTTTTGATCTTCTTGGTAGTGACCCGATGGGGTACACTCTTGACTTGTAACCTGATAACTTGATAGTGGCTCGTGGCGGCGCACTCCTGACTTGTAACTTGTAACTCGTAACTTGTGACTTGACCTGCCTTGACTCGACTTGATAACTGGTTAAACTCGACTTGCCCCTGACACCGTGGGTGTTCTTTATTTGTTGCTTGTGCAAATCCACTTGTCTTGTCTTGCATCATGTCTAGGACGTGACTTCCTGGGTACCACGATCGGGGACTCATACTAAATTGGATTAGGCTAATGATTAGATCAAACTAGAATATGGAGAATTTCCAGTCACAAGCAAACTCGTTATCTGGGCGCTTTAATGGACTTGTAGCTTGTCGACGAGTAGAGCACATTTCCAGCACACTGTCATGTGTTGCACCTCTAAGTCACCTAAGGGTATATCGTCTCCTGGGCGATGTACCCAACCATATTCTCAACCCGCGGAAGGATAACTGTATAGTCTGCAGGGCTTGGGACTGGGAAATTCTCATTGCATCTTGTTAGTAATTAGGCTTGTGATAACCCTAGTTAGTTAAAGTAGTAAGTCGTAGTAATTGCTTGGCCGCTTGTGAATGGATGGTGTCCAGCCCTGTCTAAGTCTCGTCTAGTCCCTGTACCTGGTACTCCTGAACATGATTGTTTTACTTATCTTTAACAATAAATGGATAGAGACAAGTGCTATTCAGGCGAAGGGCTACAACCCCGGTCCTTGTTTGGTTTACGGGTTGTAATCTGGCTCCCGGAATGGTTCCATGTCCCTAGTCGTTTATTGTCCTGTTGTATTCTTTATTACTTGTACCTTCTTCCATTTTCTTATGTTCTGATATGCTGGCTTTTGTTCTTATTTTGTGGCCTCCTTTGTGGCACTTGCTCTTTCTGGGGTTTGACCCAGCTGGTTTTGTGTGGCCAGATTTTGGAGCAGCTCCCGAGGACCTACCGAACCTCCAGCCCGATGGTGGCGACTAGAAGGAACCCGGTCTACGAGTGGGTTTTCTATTTTGTTTCGCTCACTCCATTATAAAATTATTCTTTTGAGGCGTTTAGCCGACGAGCACCTGTTAGCTCGATGCATATTTACTTACTGTCTGCCTACGGGCTGTAAACATAATTAACAAATCCTAGGGTTGATCATGTATGACTGAACTCTTGCTAGTCCTCGCATTTTGTATGACTAGCTTCATGATCAACTGAATATGTAATATTTGGGACGCCTTTATTGTATATTTGGTGATCTAAAATCTTGTAACTCTTATTACTTGCTTGAGATTGAGACAATAGACTTGTTCGTGACCTTAAGAGACTGTTGGCTTGTAGTAAACCCTCATATATCTAGACAGCCGTGACCGTATAGCGAGATGGATTCCATTTTAATATACGTAGCTGGCTATGTACGCCCCCGCTCTCCAGTATTCTGGTTCTGGGGCGTGACATGGTTTAAGTGGTGGCCCATGCAGGTCTTGGCATTCAAGAAATGAGAGGGTTTATCGAATATATGTCTCAATCAGTATTCGCCCCTGATATCTGCTCGTATTTCCAAATTCCTGAGAATCTCGACCTGATCACATGCTTGTATCGTTAATCTGTCCTGGTCCTTCCTTATTGTTTCCTACATCATTTTCTTCAGCGACATTGTTCATGAACCTGCCGATCAGTAAGGCGGAGCAACTCCCGTGGACCAGCAGCAACCCGAAGATCAAGCCCAGCATTCCGGAGTAGCCTCCCGAGTTATACCTACTGGAGGAGAGCCACCGATCCGGCCCGTCCAGCCCGCCGAACTTGACGATGGCACTTTGGTAGGTCTCATCAGGACCTTGATAGCTTCCCAGGATCGCAGAGGAGACGCCTTGCACCAGGTAGTAGTAGATCTTTTGACCAGAGGCGGTCATCCAGGGAACAGCGCGGCTAACAGCTTCAAGCGCTTGAACCCTCCATTCTTCGACGACAGCGAAGATACGATTGCCGCAGACGCTTGGCTTCAGGATACCGAGGTGGTTCTGGAAGCAGCCAGGACATCTGAGAATGAGAAGGTGGTGGTGGTACGCCTGTAGTTGTTAGACTTGGCTCGCAGTTGGTGGGCGGCACAAGCCATGGGATTAGTGGCATCCATTGCTTGGGCAGTGTTTAGAGAGAGATTCCAGACGAAGTATTTCGATGCTGTAGCTCGGTACGACCTGCAGACGAGATTTACCAACTTGAAGCAAGGAGGCAGAACGGTCGACGGCTATGCATCTGAGTTTTCTAGACTCAGTAGGTTTGTCCCCACCTTGGTGGCGACCGAGTTTGATAGGGCCCAGCAGTTCCAGCAGGGACTGCATCTGGAGATGTTGTTGGCAGTTGAGCAGTTCGAGCATCAGACGTTCGATGCAGTATTGAGAGCAGCCAGGAGGCATGAGTACACCTCCCAGAGGATCGTGGATAGGACCGGAGGTAGGAACCGGTCCCACAGTCAGATGCACCAATCATCAGCTCCAGCCCCGACAGCTAGGAGTTTGACCATTGGAACTCCGAGGCGGGCGGCCTCAGTGACGTCGGTTCAGCATTCGACCCCGACGTACCCGCAGCAGCAGAAGCAGAAGCAGACTTTCGCGATGGGATGTTCTCATTGCGGAAAGCCAGGCCATGTAGTGGCGGATTATCGTAGGGCGCAAGGATTGTGCCTGGCTTGTGGAGCGGCAGATCACAAGATAGGAGCCTGCCCGAATAGGGGAAGTTCATCCTCTTCCAACCTAACCAGTCCATCGGTTAGGGGACCAGCACCTATGCAGCAGCAGCAATACCTGTCACCCTCATTTCCCGTATTTCCCATATTTTCCTGTATTTTGTATTTTATTCGTATCTGGATTTTGGCAGGTATTTTATTTTTCTCAACTTGTGGAATTTCGGTATTTCTCGTATTTTAGGTTTTTGTCATGGCTCGGTTTTATTGGGGATGGTTCGATTTGGTTCAGTTTTATGTGTTGGAACACCCTAGCCTATACTACACCCTCAACCCACCACGACTCCCCCTCTTTATAACACCACCAACCTCTTCTCTCTCTTCATAACCACCATTAATTTCTTCTTCTTCTTCTTCTTCTTCTTCTTCTTCTTCTTCCTCCACACAACTCCCCAACCCTTAGGCAAGTGCATTTTGCCACCACATGAGAACCATATTTTCTTTGTCCATTTGCTAGACTAGGACATGGTGATCAACATTAGAACTTGTTATTTTGTGATTTGGAGCTTCCTTTGTTCTAGATCTAGGTTTAGCTATTTTCGGATTTTGTATGGTTTGATCTACCTTGGTTAGATTTTTATGGGTTTTGATGTTTCCATGTGGAAGAGCATTCAGTTTCACTCCAGTTGGAACTTTGGAAATCCGAATTTAGAGTTCGGATGGCCAAGTTATGATGCTCGGAAGCTTTGGGTTCATCCATGGTGTTCTTGCTGTTTGGAGGAGACAGTGAGCAGTGTGCAGAGCTGTGTAGCTCACGCACACTGAGCTACGCGCGCTCTTTAGTGCTGCGTACGCAGACTTGAGTACGCTTCCTGTTGGAAGCGTGTCCCCTTGAGCCTGCGTGACTTTTCACGCAGCTGCTTCCTGGAGCGAGCGTGACTTTTCACGTAGCTGCTTCCTGGAGCATGCGTGACTTTTCACGCAGCTGCTTCCTGGAGCGAGCGTGACTTTTCACGTAGCTGCTTCCTGGAGCGTGCGTGACTTTCACGTTCACTGCTCCCTTGAGCGTACGTGACTTTCACGAACGCTGCTCCCCGAGTGTGCGTGACTTTTCACGTACGCTGCTCCCCGAGTGTGCGTGACTTTCACGTACACTGTGCCCCTTGAGTGTGCGTGACTTTCACGTACACTGTGCCCCTTGAGCGTGCGTGACTTTTCACGAACGCAGCTCTCCTGCGTGCGTGACTTTCACGTACGCTGCCCTCCTGCGTGCGTGTTTTATTGCGTATGCATTCCCCCTGCGTGCGTGCTTTTATGCGTACGCATCCCCCTGGCCCGTATTTTGATATTTTATTAGATATTTTATGCCCATTTTATATCCTTACGCCTTTTGTCATGAACTTGATTTTACTTAATATGTTTGGAATGACTATTTTACATGGCTTGGTATGACAAGAAACTTGCATAACACGACAGTGACCCGTAGTGGTGCACTCTTGACATGACCAACCTGACACGATAGTGGCCCGTGGTGGCGCACTCCTGACAAGTACCCTGACATGATTTACCTTGATGACTTGGTAGTGGCCCGTGGCGGCGCACTCCTGACTTGACATGACTTGATAACTTGACTTGACCTGCCTTAATACCGTGGGTGGTTCTTTCTTGCTTGCTTGTTAAATCCACTTGTCCAGTCTCGCATCATGTCTAGGATGGGACTCCTGAGTACCACGGTCAGGAGTACCTACTAAAATGGATTAAGGATAATAACTAGAATAACACAGTAGTCATGAAGAGATGACACAGCTACAGGCAATCCCGTTACCTGGGCGCTCCAGGGATTTGTAGCCTGCCGTCGAGTAGGGCGCATTTCCAGCACACTGTCAGGTGTTGTACCCTCTAAGTCACCTAAGGGTACATGCGTCTCCTGGACCATGTACCCACCTGAATTCAACCCTAATCTTTCATCCTGGGTAACCTGGATGGTCTGCAGGGCTTGTGGCTGTGGAACAATCTCACTGCATCTTGTTAGTAATTAGGCCTGTGATAACCCTAGTTAGTTAAAGTAGTAAGCCGTAGTATCTGCTTGGCCGTGATTGATTGAATGAGGTATAACCAGTCTAGCCATGTCTTGATCCCGTACAAGATTGTTTCCTGTCTTGATTTTCTTACATTATTATCTTGCCGATAAATGGTGGGGAACCAAGCTCTGTTCAGATGAAGGGTTACAACCCCGGTCCTTGTTTGGTTTATGGGTTGTAACCTGGCTATCGGAATAGTTCCATGGTTATCTCGTCGTATATCATCCTGACATATTTTCGTAATTATAGTTTTAATATTAGATTTCCTTGTACTGATTGCTGGCTTTTGTTCTTATTTCGTGGCTCCCTTGTGGCACTTGCTCTTTCTGGGGTTGACCCAGCTGGTTTTGTGTGGCCAGATTTCGGAGCAGCTCCCGAGGATCTACCAAGCTTCCAGCCCAATGGTGAACACTAGACGGAATCCGGGCCAAGAGTGGGTTTTCTATTTTGTTTCGCTCACTCTATTGTAAAAATTATTCTTTTGAGGCGTTTAGCCGACGAGCACCTGTTAGCTCGAAGCACTTTTACTTACTGTCTGCCTACGGGCTGTAAACATGATTGACAAATCCTAGGGTTGATCATGTATGACTAAACTCTTGCTAGTCCTAACATTTTGTAACGACTAGCTTCATGATCAGTTGAATATGTAATATTTGGGATGCCTTATTATTGTATATTTAATGATCATACATCTTGCGACTTTACTTACTTGTGGTGATTGAGACACTAGGCTTGTTCATGACCATAAGAGACTGTTGGCTTGTAGAAAACCCTTACATATCTAGACAGCCGTGACCGTATATCGAGGTGGTTTCCATTTCGATATACGTAGCTGGCTATGTCTGCCCCCGCTCTCCAGTATTCTGGTTCTAGGGCGTGACAATACCCGAGGCCATTGTTGCCTCAGGCCCATGCGTTTCATCAGCAGAACCAGCAGCAGTATACCCAAGCCCAAGTGCAGAACAGGCAGAGAGGTTTCCAGCAGAGGGGACCCGCAGCTAGAGGACAAGGTCAGGCAATGATGATGGCTATGGAAGAAGAAGTTACACCAGGTGAGGTAGTGGCAGGTACTATTCTCGTCAACTCCTTTCCAGCATCGGTATTATTTGATTCTGGTGCATCGTATTCATTCATGTCTACACGATTCGCGACACGGATAGGATTGGAGCCCGAGTCATTATCAGTGAGACTCAATATACTTACTGGTAATGGTCTTGTGGGAGTAGATCGAGTGTTTTCCTCGTGTGGATCGTAGTTAGCGGTAGAGAGTTCCCCACTAGATTTATAGAATTCCCCATGGCAGGCTATAATGTAGTCTTAGGCATGGATTGGTTGAGGAACCAGTATGCTAGAATAGACTACCATATTGGCAGGGTTGTTTTCAGCATTCCAGGCGAGCCAAAGTTTTTATTTTCTAGAGGCGCAGTGGAACCATCTTCCCCAGTATTACGGATGGCAGTAACAGCAGTGCAGTTGCCCCGGATAGTTGAAGAGTTTCCAGATGTCTTCCCAGAAGAGCTTCCAGGGATGCCGCCAGAGCGGGAGATCGAGTTCACTATAGACTTGATCCCCGGAACAACACCAGTATCAGAGCGAGTCTACAGAATAGCGCCTTCAGAGTTGGAGATCTTGTACAAGATGATTGAAGAACTCAGGACCAAGGGATTCATTCGTACAAGTGGATCGCCTTGGGGAGCCCCGATGCTTCTTGTGAAAAAGAAGGATGATACGTCCAGGCTATGTATAGATTATCGTACCTTAAACTCAGTGACAATCAAGAACAGATACCCTCTCCCGAGGATAGATGACTTGTTTGATCAACTCAAAGGGGCTTCAGTGTTCTTGAAGATAGACTTGCGGTCAGGATACCACCAGATCAGAGTCAGAGAGCAGGACATCCCGAAGACAGCTTTTCGATCTAGGTATGGACATTGGGAGTTCCTTGTTATGCCCTTTGGAGCGACCAATGCGCCAGCCGTATTTATGGACCTCATGAATCGCATTTTCATGCCTTACTTGGATCAGTTCGTGATCGTGTTCCTAGATGATATCTTGGTCTACAGCAAGAGCGAAGCAGAGCATGAGCAGCATCTTAGAATCGTCCTTCAGACGCTTAGAAAGCACCAGTTGTACGCCAAGTTCAGTAAATACGAGTTTTGGCTCGATCACATTTCGTACTTGGGTCACATCATTACCCGAGGAGGAGTGAAAGTGGATCCCCAAAAGATTATAGCTATCGAGTCATGGCCAGTACCCAGCTCAGTGGCAGAGGTTCGCAGCTTCCTTGGATTAGCCGGCTACTACCGGCGGTTTATTTCAGATTTTACAAGGATTTCAGCGCCGATGACCCAGTTGACCCACAACGATGTGCAGTTTGCTTGGACAGCAGAGTGTCAGGAATCATTTGAGAAGTTGAAGCGAGGTTTGATAACGGCTCCCATTCTCACACTTCCAGATGGGACCGGAGGATTCACAGTTTATTACGACGCTTCAGGCAGAGGATTGGGGTGTGTCTTGATGCAGCATGGGAAGGTAATATCTTATGCATCACATCAACTTCGTGATCATGAGAAGAATTATTCGACCCACGACTTGGAGCTGGCAGCAGTAGTGTTTGCACTTAAGTTGTGGAGGCACTACTTGTACGGAGACAGAGTTGAGATATTTACCGATCACAAGAGCCTGAAGTATGTTTTCACCCGAAAGGACCTTAATATGCGGCAGAGAAGATGTCTTGAGCTATTGGTGAACTACGATATGGATTTACAGTATCACCCAGGAAAGGCCAACGTTGTAGCAGATGCGTTGAGCAGGAGAGCCGGAGTTTATTTCCTGACGGTGAAACCAGAGTTATTGGCAGATCTTCAGAAGATGGGAATAAAAGTGGTTCTTCCTACCAACGTGGCGTTGATGGCCAGTCTACAGGTTCAGTCCAGCATAGTTGAGAGGATCCGGATGGCACAGTCTGCAGATTCTAAGATTCAGCGACTCAGAGCTGAGTGTGAGGCAGAAAGAAGGCCAGAATTGCGCATTCATGAAGATGGTACACTTCGGCACGGCACTCGTCTTTGTGTACCCAGTGGAGATATCAGACAGGAAGTCATGGCAGAAGCTCACAGTTCACAGTATTCTATTCATCTCGGTGGTACGAAGATGTACCGTGATATTCGTCAGCATTTCTGGTGGAATGACATGAAGAGGGAGATAGCCCGGTTTGTCTCTCGGTGTTTGGTTTGCCAGCAGGTTAAAGCTGAACATCAGATGCCCGCTGGACTTCTTCAGCCCTTGACGATTCCAGAATGGAAATGGGAGCATGTGACCAAGGATTTTGTGACTGGATTGCCTAGATCCCCAGCTGGTAGAGATGCTATTTGGGTTATAGTCGACAGGCTCACGAAGGTGGCTCATTTTCTTCCGTTCAGAGTTGGTCAGTCGACAGCTCAGCTAGCAGAGATGTACCTCAGGCAGATTGTCAGGCTTCACAGTATGCCAGTCAGTATTATCTCGGACCGAGATTCAAGGTTTACATCACACTTTTGGCATAGCCTGTAAGAGAGTTTGGGAACTCGTCTCCAGTTCAGTTCAGCATACCACCCGCAGACAGATGGTCAGTCGGAGCGTACAATCCAGACTCTTGAAGACATGTTGAGATCTTGTACACTTGACTTCGGAGGTTCGTGGGAAGATCACCTACATCTGGTGGAGTTCTCGTACAACAACAGTTTCCAAGCCAGCATCCAGATGGCACCGTTCGAGGCATTGTATGGAAGGAAGTGCAGATCCCCGTTAGCATGGGACGATGTCAGAGAGAGGCAGATGCTCGGTCCAGAAATGATTGCCCAGACAGTTGAAGTAGTCAGAAAAGTCAGGGATCATCTTCGAGTTGCCTAAGACCGCCAGCGACATTGGGCCGATGCCCATCGGCGTCCCTTAGAGTTTGCTATCGGCGACCATGTATTCCTTAGGATCTCGTCTAACCGCGGCGTCATTCGCTTTGGCGTACGGAGAAAGCTTAGTCCTAGGTATATAGGGCCGTTCGATATCCTGGAGCGAGTAGGAGATGTATCCTATCGTCTCGCTCTTCCGCCGTCGTTAAGTGAGGTGCATGATGTATTCCATGTGTCCCAATTACGACGGTACATCCCGGACCCAAGCCATATCCTTGACCATTCGGAATTGGTTGTTGGTGCCAACCTTTCGTATGAGGAGAGGCCCGTGTCTATATTCGACCGGAGAGAGAAGACACTCAAGAACAAGACTATTAGCTTAGTCCGTGTTGCTTGGGGTCATCACTCTCTAGGTGAGTCAACGTGGGAGCGTGAGGACGACATCCGATCGCGATATCCTGACTTGTTTGACTCGTAAGGTATAATGTCTTCCTTATGCCTTATACTTTCCATCCCTTGCTTACATGTATGATTGTATGATTGAACTGCTTAGTGTAGTTGTGGGTGCTTAGTGTGGTTTTCCGTGGCAGTCTCTAGATCCTTGATTAAATTCCGAGGACGAAATTCTTTTAAGGTGGGTAGAGTTGTCACCCTCATTTCCCGTATTTCGTATTTATACTCGTAGTCGGATTTTGGCATGTATTTTTTATTTTTCTCGATTTGTGGAATTTTGAGTTTTCTCGTATTTCGGGTTTCGGCTCGGCTTGGTTTTAGTTGGTTGGCTTGGCTTGGTTTGATTTTAAACCCAAAGGAACACCTTAGCTATACTCCACCCTCATTCCACCCCAACCACCCTCATTAAATCCCCACCTAACTTTCTCTCTCCTCCATAATTTCTATTAATTTCTCCATCTACTTCTTCTTCCTTCTTCCACACAACACTCCACCCATAGGCAAGTGCACCTTACCACCAAATAAGCACCACATTTTATTTGTCCATTAGCTAGATTAGGCCATGGAGAACAACATTAAAACTTGGAGTCTCCATTGTTCTAGATCTAAGTTTTAATTATTTATGGATTTTCTTGGTTTTGATCTATTAAACTTTAATTTTTGCTTGTTTTGATGCTTCCATGTGGAAGATAATTCAATTTTACACAAGTTAGAACTTTGAAAATCTAAATTTGGTTTTGATTCGGTCAAGTTAGGGGATTTGGAATTTTTGGTGTTCTTGAGAGTTCCTCTCGGTTTGGAGAAGAAGACCCCTCGGCCTGCGCTCTTTAGCGCAGGGCTGACTTGTGCTCGGCCCCCTGGGCAGAACCGCGCAACCAACCCCTCGGCCTGCGCTCTTTAGCGCAGGGCTGACTTGCGCTCGGCCCCTTGGGCTGAACCGCGCAACCAACCACTCGATCTGCGCTCTTTAGCGCAGGGCTGACTTGCGCTCGGCCCCCTGGGCTGAACCGCGCAACCAACCTTTCGACCTGCGCTCTTTAGCGCATGATTGACCCGCGCTCGGCCCCTCGGACTGAACTGCGCACTCTTCGGCCAGCGCATTGCGCTGAGCTGAACCGCGCTGGTGCTCCTTAGCCCAGCGCCTCCCTCCCCCTAGCGTACTTGACTCCAGCGCCCTTTGGCCTAGCGCACCCCGTCCCAGCGTAAGCCGACTCCCGCGTCGCCCAACATCGCGTACTTGACTCTTGCGTAGTTCGCTCCCCGCGCAATCCATCCTCAGCGCAGCCGATCCACGCGCAACCCGACCCAGCGCAAGCCGACCTCTGCGCAGCTCCCCCCTACGCAGTTTGCTCCCAGCTCACTTGGCTTCCGCGCAACCTGGCCCTAGCGCAGTCCATTCTCTTGCGCAACCTGATCTCTTGCGCAGTCTATTTGGCCATGGAGATTTGGTTTTATTTTCTTTAAGCTTGGCTTCTCTTTTGTGGATTGGGTTTTGAAATCTTGTTCCACACAACACGACTATCTTGACCCAACACGACCTGACACGATTTTCAGTGTTTTCTATGACTAGTATGATTTTCGTGATTTCTGTGATTATGATCCTAGTACTTCTGATATTCTTGGTAGTGACCCGATGGGGTGCACTCTTGACTTGTAACCTGATAACTTGATAGTGGCTCGTGGCGGCGCACTCCTGACTTGTAACTTGTAACTCGTAACTTGTGACTTGACCTACCTTGACTCGACTTGATAACTGGTTGAACTCGACTTGCCCCTGACACCGTGGGTGTTCTTTATTTGTTGCTTGTGCAAATCCACTTGTCTTGTCTTGCATCATGTCTAGGACGTGACTTCCTGGGTACCACGGCCGGGGACATACTAAATTGGATTAGGATAATGATTAGATCAAACTAGAAAATGGAGAATTTTCAGTCACAAGCAATCTCGTTATCTGGGCGCTTTAATGGACTTGTAGCTTGCCGACGAGTAGAGCACATTTCCAGCACACTGTCATATGTTGCACCTCTAAGTCACCTAAGGGTATATCGTCTCCTGGGCGATGTACCCAACCATACTCTCAACCCGCGAAAGGATAACTGGATAGTCTACAGGGCTTAGGACTGGGAAATTCTCATTGCATCTTGTTCGTAATTAGGCTTGTGATAACCCTAGTTAGTTAAAGTAGTAAACCGTAGTAATTGCTTGGCCGCTTGTGAATGGATGGTGTCCAGCCCTGTCTAAGTCTCGTCTAGTCCCTGTACCTGGTACTCCTGAACATGATTATTTTACTTATCTTTAACAATAAATGGATAGAGACAAGTGCTATTCAGGCGAAGGGCTACAACCCCGGTCCTTGTTTGGTTTACGGGTTGTAATCTGGCTCCCGGAATGGTTCCATGTCCCTAGTCGTTTATTGTCCTGTTGTATTCTTTATTACTTGTACCTTCTTCCATTTTCTTATGTTCTGATATGCTGGCTTTTGTTCTTATTTTGTGGCCTCCTTTGTGGCACTTGCTCTTTCTGGGGTTTGACCCAGCTGGTTTTGTGTGGCCAGATTTCGGAGCAGCTCCCGAGGACCTACCGAACCTCCAGCCCGATGGTGGCGACTAGAAGGAACCCGGGCTACGAGTGGGTTTTCTATTTTGTTTCGCTCACTCCATTGTAAAATTATTCTTTTGAGGCATTTAGCCGACGAGCACCTGTTAGCTCGATTCATATTTACTTACTGTCTGCCTACGGACTATAAACATGATTAACAAATCCTAGGGTTGATCATGTATGACTGAACTCTTGCTAGTCCTCGCATTTTGTATGACTAACCTCATGATCAACTGAATATGTAATATTTGGGACGCCTTTATTGTATATTTGGTGATCTAACATCTTGTAACTCTTATTACTTGCTTGAAATTGAGACAATAGGCTTGTTCGTGACCTTAAGAGACTGTTGGCTTGTAGTAAACCCTCATATATCTAGACAGCCGTGACCGTATAGCGAGGTGGATTCCATTTCAATATACATAGCTGGCTATGTACGCCCCCGCTCTCCAGTATTCTGGTTCTGGGCGTGACAATTTCTCCAGTTTTACAATATATTCTTATCGTCTGTGCTAATTGCTGGTTTTAGTTCCTAAGTGAAGCTTCCTTTGTGGCACTTGCTCTTCTGGGGTCTGTCCCAGCTGGTTTTGTATGGCCAGATTTTGGAGCAGCTCCAGAGGATCTACCGACTTTCCAGCCCGATGGTGGCGACTAGACGTAACCAAAGCAACGAGTGGGTTTATTTTTGATCTCCCACTTTATTGTAAAAATATTCTTTTGAGGCGTTTAGCCGACGAGCACCTGTTTAGCTCGATTGCATTTACTTATTGTCTGTCTACGGTCTGTAACATGATTGACAGATCCTAGGGTTGATCATGTATGACTAAACTCGTCCTAACATTTTGTAATGACTAGCTTTATGATCAGCTGAATATGTAATATTTGGGACGCCTTATTATTGTATATTTAATGATCATACATCTTGTGACTTTTACCTACTTGTTTGTGATTGAGACGCTAGACTTGTTCATGACCATAGGTGACTATTGGCTTGTAGTGAACCCTCATGTATCTAGACAGCCGTGACCGTATAGCGAGATGGATTCCATTTTATATACGTAGCTGGCTATGTCTGTCCCCGCTCTCCAGTATTCTGGTTCAGGGGCATGACATGGTTTAAGTGGTGGCCCATGCAGGTCTTGTAAATCAAGATATGCGAGGGTTTACTGAATAGATGTCTCAATCAGTATTCGCCCTTGATCTCTGCTCGTTGTAGAAGCATGGAAAATATCAGAATGATGATCTATGCGGCTCGAAACAGGAGAACCCCATGCGGCTCATACAGGAGCAGTCCCATGCGGTTCAGAGAGACTCTTAGTCTCATGCGGCTCGGAGCAGGAGAGTCCATGCGGCTTACATAGGGACAGTCCTATGCGGTTCAAAGAGCCTCCTAGCCGCATGCGGTCCAGAAGTAGATGCGGCTCCCATTCGACCAACAGAGATATGCGGCTCGATCAACGCCACGTGCCCCCATGGGACCCCTTCACACAGCTGGCCATCGAGCAATGGCCCTATTTAATGCTCTGCCATGATTTGACAGCTGACGGCTCTGACATGAAGTGTCATAACGGCCCTGTCATAATGACAGACTCTTTGGGAATAGGAGAAAATCTCTGACACGATCCGAGATTGACACATGGCTACCCCCATGCGGTTCCAGTGAAGAACAGCTTCATGCGGCTGGCAAGAATCGTCTTCCTGCGGCTCACCAAGAAGCCATCCCATGCGGCTCGCGAGTACTACACTTATGCGGCTCACCAAGAAGCCATTCCATGCTGCTCGCGAGTACTACACTTATGCGGCCCACCGAGAAACCATCTCATGCGGCTCGCAAATACTATACCTATGCGGTTCACTGAGACGCTGTCTCATGCGGTTCATGGATATCATGCGGCTCTGGCAGAGTCCATCATTAAGACACATGGTAGAGATTCAATTGCCCACACGACTTGACATCGTATAGCAAGGATGATTATGAGATGCAAATCAATCAGGGATTTACCAGATCCCAATGACCATATTTAACGTTATCCTCATAATTAATGAGATCAGATCACATCATTCATGATCAAGCCAATGGGACACGTGGTGAGAGATCCAAGCTTGACACAACCAATCATGAAGATTTAAAGCAATCAGCATTAATCATTCACAAGATTCAGTGCTATCCCCATTTATGGCCCAGATCCTTCACGATTAAAACGAACGGTCCAGATTAATTAAGCATCAGGCTGCCGCCACTTTGAGAATGGGTAATCATCCAAACCCTAATGATGCTCCCCACTATTATAAATAGCAGGGTGCCATTCCCTTACAAAACATACAAGGAGAGATATACGCTATCAGAGAGAAAAATACACACAGAGAGAGAGAAGCCAGAAGAGCAATACGAGGAGAGCAAGAAGAGCATTTCTTCGTCAACGCCAACCATCTCTTCATAGGAGCCAAGGCTGCATACCGATCGTCCAAGGAGTAAGGCAGGGCTGCCGTCGTCTTTCCAAGCCTCTATCGTCACCCTCCAGAATCTAAAATAAACAATTGTACTTAGACTGCTGTACCTAGGTTTTCGTCCCTAGGCTTTCTTTGTACAAGCGAGTTTGTATTGTGAGTCTAAGTTCAGTCCTCCCATAAAACTGTTCTGTACTTTTACAATCAATGGCTAACACGATGGCGACTCTGCTGGGGACAAACTTCTCCATGGCTGAGGAGTTTGGTGACGCAGTCGGATGCAGCCAAGCTTGGCTCCACGCAACAGAAGATGGTCACCCGGTTCGACCAACAGGCGTTCGAAGAAATGCTCTCCGACAAGAGCGCTGGCCCGGTCCAGAAGCGAGCCCGCAAAAAAAAGGCCCGCAAGGAGTGGAGGCCCCGATCCTTCGTTCCTACGGAAGCTTTTGCAGAAATATCCTCTGTTGCTCAAAACGGCGCAGAAGACTCGCCCGCGGCCTCACTTCAGATCGTAGACGACTCTGCTGTCCTCAAGTCCGGCAGAAGAAAATACTATGATGCTGGACTTGCAGGGGCAAAGAGGAACTCTATGCGATCCGAGCCGCATAAGGGTATTAGCCGCAGGAAGAAAGCTCATGCGGCTACATCCGTCGGCCGCATGAAGAAAATCCATGCGGCCACATCTGTCAGCCGCATAGCTTATGCGGCTACAGTTGCCAACCACATGGATGAAACTCATGCGGCTAAGAAAGTCAATCGCTTGCAAAAAACCCATGCGGCCACAATTGCCAATCGCATGCGGCCAGCCTGCACGGTCGTGACTCCTAGCCGCATAAAAACAACTCATCCAACGGCAGAAGACAACCGCATGCAGACAGCCTGCACGGTACCCAATTCTAGCCGCATAGCGCCCGTTCCACGCTTCTCTCGATCAGTCTTCGACCGTCTCTCATGCGGTCCTGACCCTGATGGTTCTCTGGATGATAAGCCAGACTCTGTGGTATTCAACTTGGACTCCTCCTATTACGCACCCGCAAGTGCTAAAAGGAGGAAGTCTAGGGCAGCGCGGGCTCACCAAGCCCAGTCAGCTGTCCCAACCTCTAACTATCGGAGCGTCCCGTTGATTATCACACGGGCCTCTGATGGGAAGTTGTATAGAACCGCTCGAGTCCAGCCCCCGGCGGCAAAAGGACAAAGTGGTTCCTCTGACCTGCGTGAGGCGATCCTCCACAAGCGCAAGGAAAGAGAAGGGGCCTCGGCGTGCAAAGAGTCCTCGCTTGGACATCACTGCACCAAAATCATCGTCAACTGCTGTTGCGACAACGCGACAGTGACGAAAGATCGGCCGTCAGTCTTCCAAAGACTACAACGTCCGAGCTCAGAAGACGAGGTGCCTCCTATTGTCTCCTGCAATTCCACTCAGAAAGTCCCCGCCGAGGAGAGAGGAAAGAAGACAAGAATCTCCAGCCCCAAGATATCAACCACTGCAGCTAAGAAACCGTCGTCTAAACGGCTGTCCTCCACCGGAATATTCCAACACACCCGTTCAAAGACAAAATCTGCTGCAATGGGAAATTCATCATCCACATCGCTGGGGGTCGTGGGAACTGGGGGTAGCACTCCTCCGAACATACACAACAATTCGATATTTCAAGGAGTCGAGCCCGGGGAAACAACTCTTCCATCAGGTACAACAGACGCTGATGTCCCCGAGGACATCCATGGCTCTCAAGACGTAGCAACATTCGTGAGGAGAAACATCCAGACTGGGTCGCCAACATAGTGCCCGTCCTCAAGAAGAATAGGAAGATTCGAATCTGCATCGACTTCCGCAATCTGAACGAGGCGTGCCCCAAAGATGAATTCCCCCTTCCTATCACAGACATCATGATCGACAATACCTGTGGCTTCGAACGTATGTCATTCATGGATGGCTTCTCGGGGTATAACCAAATCAAAATGTCTCCTGATGACGAAAAGCATACATCATTCCGAACGCCAATTGGCACGTACTGCTACACAGTCATGCCTTTCGGTTTGAAGAATGCCGACTCCACATATCAAAGAGCCATGAGCATCATCTTCAGAGACCACTTACGCAAGACAGTGGAGTGCTATGTTGACGATATAGCCGTTAAGAGTCGCTGCAAGGGAGACCATCTGCAGGATCTAAGGACGGTATTCGACCTAATACGAGCGCACAGTTTGAAAATGAACCCTACGAAGTCCTTTCTGGGCGTATCCAGCGGGAAGTTCTTAGGCTTCATCATCACTGCAAAGGGTATCCATGTAGATCCTGAGAAGACAAAAGCAATCATGGAGATGGGTCCCCCGAGAAATCTCCGCGAACTCAGAGGCCTCCAAGGGAGGCTAGCCTACATCAGGAGGTTCATTTCCAACCTCTCCGGGCGATGTCGACCGTTCACGCACCTCATGAAGAAAGGAGTCTCATTCGTATGGGACGAGGAATGTCAGCGTGCTTTCGACAGCATCAAAGAATATTTGTCAAATCCTCCAGTTTTGGTGGCCCCGGTTCCTAAAAACCATTCCTGCTCTATGTACGAGCAATGGAACACTCCCTCGGGGCTCTGCTGGCACAGAACAACGACGCAGGCCATGAACAGGCCATATATTACCTCAGCCGAATGATGATTGGACCAGAGCACCGATACACCGCTGTGGAGAAGGAATGCCTCGCCCTGGTGTTCGCCATTCAGAAAACGCGATACTATGTCACCGGACAAACGATACATGTGATCTCACGAGTCAACCCTATCAGGATCCTCATGACTAAACCAGGGGCACTCAGCTCTCGCCTCGCTACATGGGCAATACTGCTGTCCCCTTATCATATAATCTTCGTCCCACAAAAGGCGGTCAAAGGTCAAGCTCTGGCAGACTTCTTAGCATCCCACCCAGGCTCAGAGTCCTCCAGAATATATGAAGAGATCCCAGATGAGGTCGCCGACTCGCATGCAACCTCACACGATGATATATGGCGAATGTTCTTCGACGGTGCTTCGAGGACCGGACCTAAAGGCAATATAGTCATCGGGGTCGGGGTAGTGCTGGTCTCTCCTTTCGGATTGGTGATCAACCGCGCTTATTCCCTCACAGAGCCCTGTTCTAACAATGTGGCCGAGTACAATGCTCTGGTCATTGGCCTCCAACTTGCAAGAGAGCTGGGGTAGAATACCTTGAAGCATACGGCGACTCCCAACTAATTGTCAATCAGATCCGGGGCTCATACGAGGTCCGCCACGAAGACATGATCCTTTATCACCAAATAGCGATTGACATCATCTCGTCGTTTGAGGGGTTCTTCATCGAGCATGTCTCCAGACTCCAAAATATTGAAGCCGATGCCCTAGCTGGTCTTGCCGCTTCCCTAGCAGTTCCGAACTATGATCGCCAATCAGTGAATGTGATAGGCCATGAACTGGTCTGTCCCAAGAACAATGTACAATTCGTGGCGAGTTATTCCGCACAGACGATCGATGATGCCCCAGATTGGAGACAACCATTCATCGACTTCGTCGTCTACGACATCCTGCCCGAGAACCCAAAGGAAGCCACTTCCATCAGACGGCGTTCTCTCAGATTCTTCTACGATACAGAGACAAAAATGCTGTATCGCCGCTCCTACGACGGATTACTGCTTCGATGTCTGTCAAACGCAAAAGCCAAAGAAGCCATACGAGGAGTTCATGACGGTTTTTGCGGGGCCCACCAGCCCGGCCCAAAACTGCAAGACCGCCTTCGTCGAATGGGCTACTATTGGCCCACAATGGTGGCAGATGCGATAGATTACGCTAAAAAAATACAAAGCCTGCCAAGTCCACGCGGACTTCATTCACCAACCGTCCGAGTTTCTACATCCGACAGTGGCGTCCTGGCCATTCGAAGCATGGGGAATGGACATCATTGGTCCAATCACCCCACCTTCCTCCCGAGGACATCGCTTCATACTTACGATCACTGATTACTTCTCCAAGTGGGCGGAAGCTGTCCCACTCGCAGAAGTCAAGACTTCAAACGTGATCAGTTTCCTTAAGCATCACGTTATCTACCGCTTTGGACTGCCCCAAAGAATCATCCATGATAATGGTCCGCAGTTTGCAAGCCACGCTTTCTATCGGTTTTGCGATAAGCACCGTATTCAGAATGTCGCTTCGACACCATACAACCCGGCAGCAAACGGGTTGGCAGAGGCATTCAACAAAACAATCATCAAGCTCCTCAAGAAGTTTGTCTCCTCCAACAAACGCGACTGGAACGAGAAGCTCGGCGAGTGTTTATGGACGTACCGTACTACAGTCCGAACAGCCACCGGGAATACACCGTTCTCCCTAGTATACGGGAGCGAGGCAGTTCTCCCATTAGAGACTCAAATCCCCTCACTTCGCGTCGCCCTCACACATCAGTTGACGACGAATGATAACTACCGACGCCGGCTACAAAAATTGGAGGCACTAGATGAAAAGCGCCTCTTGGCTCAGCAACAAATTGAGCTATACCAAGCACGCATCTCTGGAGCCTTCAACAAGAAGGTAAAAATCAGAACATTCCAGGTGGGCGATCTCGTCCTGGCAGTCCGGAGGCCGATGGTCATGACTCACAAGACCGCCGGCAAATTCCAGCCAAAGTGGGAAGGCCCATTTATCATTGAGACAATATTCTCCAACGGTGCTTACCGCCTCGCAAAACAAAACGGAGACTTGCTCATGTTGCCCGTCAACGGCAAGTTCCTGAAGAAATATTATGTCTAAACGACATTCTCTCCAAGATCTTCGAGTCATGTACCCGCTGGTACCGCTGAACTCACATCCACAATATTTCAGATTATCGAGTCATGTACCCGCTGGTACCGTTGAACTCACATCCACAACATTTTAGATTATCGAGTCATGTACCCGCTGGTACCGCTGAACTCACGTCCACAATATTTCAGATTATCGAGTCATGTACCCGCTGGTGCCACTGAACTCACACTTTCTCAATATTCTAAATTACCGAGTTATGTACCCGCTGGTGCCTCTGAACTCACATTCCGGTCACTCTTTCAGATAGTAAGTCACGTATGATTATACCTCTGAACTTTCTTCCTGGAAGAGATCCTCCCTCATGATACACTACCCGCGCTCCCAGTGCACAAAAAGGGTAATCGATCCACAAATTTCCGAAACGGCCATGTCCTCATTACCTCTGAGCCGTTTTCACTTCCACCAAAAACAAACCGCCCCCTCGCATAGAACTTCCACGTTCTCCTACCTCTGAGTCGTTCTATGTACCCCCTCTTCCTTGAGCCCACTCCTGCCATGTCCTCATTACCTCTGAGTGGGAAGGCTCCGTCGAAGAAACCTTTATGCCTGCCATGTCCACATTACCTCTGAGCAAGTATGTCGGTCCCCTTTCAACCTATTATCTGTACCCACAACCGGAGTACGACAAGGATAATAGGTCCACAAATGTTCTCTGTTGACCACAAATATCCTCTGTTGACCACAAATGTCCTCTGTTGACCCCAAACGTCCTCTGTTGACCACAAATGTCCTCTGTTGACCACAAATGTCCGCTATTGTCTACGAATATCTTCCGTGAAGTCTCCCCTGCCATGTTCTCATTACCTCTGAGCAGGAAGGTTCCACGGTAAAACCCTCATGTTTGCCATGTTCTCATAACCTCTGAGCAAATATGTTGGTTTCCTTTCATCCCATTATCCGTATCCTGAACCAGGGTACGCCAAGGATAATAGGTCCACAAATATCCCTTGCTAAGCTTCTTAGCATAAATCCACCATCTCATCATGCCCCGGGAGCCCAGCTGCTCTACGGCATTCTTTTTTCCAATACCGAGAGCATCCATGACCACTTTGCCATGGATGTTCCGGATATCCTGACCAAACTTGTTATCCGTACCTAAAACCAAGGTACGCCTAGGGTAACAGGTCCACAAATAATCCCCCAGCAAGTCCAATTCCACAAACGCCACAAGTACAAGAAAGAGAAGATGAGTTGAAACATGCTCATTTATTTAAAATTCAAAGTGCTACATCATTTGGGATCACATCCCTTACAAAAAAAGAAAAAAAAAGAAAAAAGAGAAGCAAAAGAAAACAGAAAGCTGATCACTGCTCCGGGGCACATAACGCCCTGAGACGGTCCGTCAGCAAGGCAACCGACCGCTCAAACCTCTGGGTAGCTCGACGCTCCGCCTCTTGGGTCAGCACCGCCTCGTCCTCCAGTTGAGCATGGGCTTGCCAGTTATCCTCGAATCTCTTAATGGCCCGCTCCAGGTTAACAGAAGATCGGGAAACCTTCTCGGCCTCCCGAACGATTGACTCCTGTTCCGTCTGAGCAGCCTTCAGCTCTGACTCTAAGAAGGCCAACTCCTTCTGGAGTGCGAGAATCCGCTCCTTCGTGTCAGCAATTCCACGAGAAGCAGACTCTTCCCTAGCACGACAAGCCTGACTCCGACGACCCAGCCTGTCATACGAAGCGGAGAACTTGTCAAGGTCTCCCTGTACTACTGGCCCGGCAGTATCTCGAGCAAGCTTGATCCTATCCCGAGCAGCAATGAGGAAGCCCCGCTCCCGCTCAATCGCAGCAGGCAAGCCCGCCTGCCGTATCGTCAGCAATTGGGTCACAAGCTGACCAGCCTCTGTTAACTTAGGCTCCAGGAGTGCAGCCAACCCCACTCCGCCAGGGAGGGACTTCAAAGTTGCAACCTGATCCCGAGCACACCGCAGAGACAGAGTAAAAGGGGTCCCCCGTTCTACAGTAGCGTCTATACCCCTCTTTAAGTGGCGATAGAAGCTGTCAACCACATACTGCGTCACCTCGTCCAGAGCCTCCGAGGAAGCCGGTGTCAACGGAAGTGTGGCCGACAATGCTGAATAAGACGTAACAGAATCTGTCGCTCCTGCCACAAGAGAAACAAACTTCGCACGGAAGGACGCATGAACAGCGGCCAACTCCTCTTCAGCGGCCCGTAGAACTTGAATGCTCGGCAGGGTCGAGAGGTCAATCTCTGGAGCCGTATATTCAGCAGAGGACGAGGTGGAAACCATCGCCAGCTCCATTCCCATCTGCCCGAGGTTGGCGGGAGGCCCCTCGACATGAGACGGCGAAGGAGAGGGAACGCTCCTTTCTCCCAGATCACGGCAGGCCGAGCCTTCCCCAAGAACATCCGCGGTGGGAAGTAAAGGGTCAGGACCTGTAGGGCCAAGGCAACCGTGAATCGATTTGACTCGGAGGATATGTTGATAGAGCAAATAAGCCCCCTCACTAGTCAATATTTGGCTTATCTTACCAGCGGAAGAGTGTGGAGGCTGGGGTTCGCCTACGACCACCGCAGCCTCTTCACCAGCAGGCCCCGAGTCAGGTATAATGAATTCCTCCGCCCCGACACCCTTGGGAGGAGATGCGACGAGATCGGTGTCGCCTTGCGAAAATTTGGCAACCTCGGAGACAGGTCCGAGGGAACCTTCGTCATTCCGGACTGGGGCCTCAGCAACTTGAGAATTCTCGGCCGCTGCTGAGAGAGCCCCCACAGAAAGGACCACGGCACATATGTCGCTAATCAAAGCAGCAAGGGCCGGATCAACTCCTGGGGCAGTAGACGGTTCAGGAGAGGTCGGTTCATCACACACCTACAAAGAAAAGTGATTAAGTCATATCTCCGAGAGAAAAGAAAACTACAACAAAGAGATGGCTCCGACTTGGTCTTACCTCCGGAACAGCATCTGTACCTTCACCCCTCTCCGTAATAAGTAGCCTACGGGGTTCCGACCGCCGCTCTCTTCACGAAAAAGGCTACTCCTCCGCCAGTAGACTCACGCCTGCCTCGCTTACGTGAGGGATCAGGCACGACAGGCGGTAGTTCTACCCGCACTATCTCCGGTACAGATGGCAATTGGTCTACCGCCACATCTAATACAACCGACGGTTGATCCGTCATCATCTCATCTGCAATGAAGGGAGGCTGACCCGCCGTTGCCTCGTTACCAGAAGAGCGAGAGTCCTCGTCAACCCGTTCGTTGTCTTCCTCAATTGTGTCGAAGGACTCGGAATCGGGCGTAAGAACTCTATTCGCCCCTTTCTTCTTTGCCCTCGATACCATAGCCTTCTCCGCCAGGGGAGTGCCAACGATGAAGCTAGTCCTCGGGTCAAAATCGAGGGGAGGAGGATTTGCCGTAACATGATATAAGGCCGCCATATGCAAGATTTCCCCTATCACGTTTGCGGCAGGAACCGAGAAGCTAGTTCGAGTATGACAAGTGTCATAGTAGCTCCATGCCCTAATACCATCAAGAATGCTACCTTCGAATTCCAGGCGGGAACTGGGATGCCCGAGGAATAGCTGACTATACCCAAATTGACGGCAAACCTACTGGGCAAGTAGGGCTCTAAGTACACAGAGTTGCGATTGCGGTAAACTAAATACGCCGGGCGAATGTTACGCAGCCAGAAACGCATCTTTTCAGGTAAGAAATGAGGAGGTCCGACACCATCAACATGAACACTCCTTACTTCCTGGTCGGTGAAACGGGGAACGAACACGAAGAAATTATATCCGTCCACCCTCGCCAACATCCTCCGGCACGCCGGCATGGTACTACATTTCCAAAGCTGATGATGATACCTGAAAAGAAAAGCGTCGTCGTCCGTAACTCCATCTCCCATCCCAGGCCTCATCAAAGACTAATAATGCAACAACACCCATCCTAACAAGTAATGATAAGGCAGTTCTATATGTTCAAAGTCCATTGCCACGTGACGAGCGATGACCTTGGACGAGAAGGCACGAAGACCATGCTGAATACTGCACACCATAGCGGGAAGAAGAGCCAGCCTGACCCCAAAGGCCAACTTCACGGCAGGAAGAATGAAGTGGCGACTGATCCTCTCGATAGAACCAGCCCCTCCTGAGACCACACAATTGCGCAACCACACCATTAAAAAACTCGCCAAGAGTGCCTTCTCTGACAGCCGCCGGGTATTATAATAAAAATAGCTGAAGGAGTCAATCTGGCTTCCAAATTTGTCACCTTTGGACTTCGACCTCCTAGCAGTCGACACCAAATCCTCTACTTCCCTAGGAGTTTGACGATCCCGGGAAGTAACCCGGCCAACAGCGCTGAATTTGAAAAGGTATGAGACCCAAGATTTGGTATGGGGAGCATCCCCTTCCGAGCTGTCATCTTTCTGGATAGCCGTTCGGTGACAGGTGCTATGATGACACAATAGTTCTTGATACACAGCGACGAAACCTGGGAATCGTCGGTCTAAATCCTGGAACTCCTCATTCGTCGGAGTGTACGCTTCGAAGGGCTCGTCTCCCCAGGGGAGCTTGGAGACAGCATATATCTCGTGAAGAGCGAGCCCCAATTCCCCTACAGGGGTGAAGAAAGTCCATGTCCGATGATTGTACATCTCCAGAAGGGCCATGAACAATGGCTTATTAACGGGCAACCCGTGGCTTGTACCCCGGATAGCATCATAAAAATTGACTTCTCGCAAAAATTCCTCGTAGTTTCGTAGAATCCACGAGGTCAGGTTAGCCCACGGGGGAATGGGGTGTAACCAACTCGGCAGTACCAGTCTGCCAACAGGATAGGACCCTTTGCGAGCAAGCTGGCTCAGGAAGGTGTCAGCCTGAGTAAATGAGAAGTTAGGACCGGGGGTGTTGATAAAGGTACCCGGGACTAACCCTATCACGGATCGATTGGCCGGATCCTTGATCGCGCGCACTGACCCGGTGGTTTTGTTGTAACTGATGTTACCAACAAACATCTCCGGTCTGGTGGGAGTGAGGGTATATGGCATCTGCCTGTCCAAAACGATCATGTTGAACCACGCAAAAGGGAAATGGCGCTTCATAATGGGGATGTGAATCGGCATCCCGTCCAGGTCAAAATCCCAACTCTCGGAAACATCCAGCACTCGGGAGTTTTCTATGATCAACGCATCCCCAAAGAGGAAGACTGGTCTCAGATACTTCCCATCAGACTTCCCAGAGCTCATCATGTCACTAAGGAATTGGAAAGATTGAACCCTGATAGCAGTTAGTCGCTCCAAAGGTTCATTAACAAGGAGCTGCTCGGATACTTGACGAACTAAATCATCCCGACGCACGCCCAAGGCGAACTGATGCGAGCCAACCAGAAGTTCCCCCGCAGGATTTACTGGCATATTCACTGAAGAAAAACAAAAGAAACAAGTCAAAAAGATAGCTGAAACACAAACTACGTGATTCTTATGCGGCTTAAGCATAGCCTCATGCGGCTCAGTTTGAAAGAGCACATGCGGTTCAGTTCGAATAAGCTTATGCGGTTCGGCTCGAAATGGGCTTATGCGGCTCAGTGCGGATGATCTTATGCGGTTCAGTTCGAAATAAGCTTATGCGGCTCGGTTTGAAAGAGCTCATGCGGTCCAAGTCCAGATAAGCTTATGCGGCCCTGATGATGAAGTAGTTATACGGCAGCAAACAACAACTTTTATGCGGCTCAGGTCTGGGTCATATCCCATGCGGCCCGAACATGAGTCGGACACACAGCATACTTGGAAATATAGGCTCGCGCATAAGATATGCGGCGTAGCCATGACAGTTCATGTTGATGGTCCTACCAGCAATAGGCGGGTGAACGTCGGGGTGTAAAACAGGCACGCCAGCCGGCGAAGGAGCCGCCACGTTCGTTGCCGTCGATGAAGACGCGGCCTTCTTGCCCTTCGCTGCCGCGAACGACGACGGGGCCTTCTTGCCCGTAGCAACGGTAGTCTTCTTGGGAGCCATTGGCAATCTTTGATGAGAGAAGACGAAGAGGAAGTCGGCAACAAGGAGTACGAGCAAAGGGGAGAAGGTAAAGAAACCCTCAAAGAATAAAATCACTCCTATTTATAGGCGAAGGAGGATTGAAAAATCAAACAAACGCCTCGATCCATGCGCCGCCTAAAAGAATAAAGGAAAAACGCTTCGGTCAAAACAAAACTGACCCTTGGGATCCTCCCCCAAGAGGCGGCGAATCAAGGACATTTAATGCAGAAGATTTGCACACGTGGTTGGGACACGTGGCAAAAAGTCTATACGGCCTAACAGTTCATACGGCCAGATAAATCTATGCGGCTGAATTATCTATGCGGTCAGCAAAGGCCATGCTTCTTATTCAAAGTATTCCAATTTTGCAAATTAAAAACTTTGAATGGGGTCTTGTAGAAGCATGGAAAATATCAGAATGATGATCTATGCGGCTCGGAACAGGAGAACCCCATGCGGCTCATACAGGAGCAGTCCCATGCAGTTCAGAGAGACTCTTAGTCTCATGCGGCTCGGAGCAGGAGAGTCAATACGGCTTACATAGGGACAGTCCTATGCGGTTCAAAGAGCCCCCTAGCCGCATGCGGTTCAGAAGTACATGCGGCTCCCATTCGACCAACAGAGATATGCGGCTCGATCAACGCCACATGCCCCCATGGGACCCCTTCACACGCTGGCCATCGAGCAATGGCCCTATTTAATGCTCTGCCATGATTTGACAGCTGACGGCTCTGACATGAAGTGTCATAATGGCCCTGTCATAATGACAGACTCTTTGGGAATAGGAGAAAATCTCTGACACGATCCGAGATTGACACGTGGCTACCCCCATGTGGCTCCAGTGAAGAACAGCTTCATGCGGCTGGCAAGAATCGTCTTCCTGCGGCTCACCAAGAAGCCATCCCATGCGGCTCGCGAGTGCTACACTTATGCGGCTCACCAAGAAGCCATCCCATGCGGCTCGCGAGTACTACACTTATGCGGCCCACCGAGAAACTATTTCATGCGGCTCGCAAATACTATACCTATGCGGTTCACTGAGACGCTGTCTCATGCGGTTCATGGATATCATGCAGCTCTGGCAGAGTCCATCATTAAGACACGTGGCAGAGATTCAATCGCCCACACGACTTGACAGCTGGTAGCAAGGATGATTATGAGATGCAAATCAATCAGAGATTTACCAGATCCCAATGACCATATTTAACGTTATCCTCATAATTAATGAGATCAGATCATATCATTCATGATCAAGCCAATGGGACATGTGGTGAGAGATCCAAGCTTGACACAACCAATCATGAAGATTTAAAGCAATCATCATTAATCATTCGCAAGATTCAGTGCTATCCCCATTTATGGCCCAGATCCTTCACGATTAAAACGAACGGTCCAGATTGATTAAGCATCAGGCTGCCGCCACTTTGAGAATGGGTAATCATCCAAACCCTAATGATGCTCCCCACTATTATAAATAGCAGGGTGCCATTCCCTTGCAAAACATACAAGGAGAGATATACGAAATCAGAGAGAAAAATACACACAGAGAGAGAGAAGCCAGAAGAGCAATACGAGGAGAGCAAGAAGAGCATTTCTTCGTCAACGCCAACCATCTCTTCATAGGAGCCAAGGCTGCATACCGATCGTCCAAGGAGTAAGACAGGGCTGCCGTCGCCTTCCCGAGCCTCTATCGTCACCCCCCAGAATCTAAAATAAATAATTGTACTTAGACTGCTGTACCTAGGTTTTCGTCCCTAGGCTTTCTTTGTACAAGCGAGTTTGTATTGTGAGTCTAAGTTCAGTCCTCCCATAAAACTATTCTGTACTTTTACAATCAATAGCAAATACTCGTATCATCTGAATCCTTGGATTCTTGTTCCGATCATATGATTGTATCGTTGATCTGTCCTGGTCCTTCCTTACTGTTCCCCATGTCGTTTTCTTCAGCGACATCGTTCCTGGGCCTGCTGGCCAGCAAGGCGGAGCACTTCCCGTAGATCAGCAGCAACCAGGGGATCAAGCCCAGTATTCCGGAGTAACCTCCAGAGTCGTGCCTTCTGGCGGAGAGCCACCAGTCCAGCCAGTTCAGCCTGCCGAGCCTGATGATGGCACTTTGGTAGGTCTCGTCAGGACCTTGATAGCTTTTCAAGATTGTCGAGGAGATGCCTTGCACCAGGCAGTGACGGATGCTCTGACCCGAGGAGGTCAACAGGGTAACAGCACGACCAACAGCTTCAACCGCTTGAACCTACCATTCTTCGACGGCAGTGAAGATGCTATCGCCGCCGATGCTTGGCTTCAGGACACAGAGGTGATTCTAGAAGCAGCCAGGACCCCAGAGAACGAGAAGGTAGCCGTGGTGTGCTTGCAGTTATTAGATCTTGCCCGTAGCTGGTGGGCGGCTCAGGCCGTTGGATTAGCAGCACCCATTGCTTGGGCGGTGTTCAGAGAGAGATTCCAGACCAAGTATTTTGATGCTGTAGCTCGGTACGATCTACAGACGAGGTTCACCAATCTGAAGCAGATGTACAGGACGGTCGACGGATATGCGGCCGAGTTTTTCAGGCTCAGTCGGTTTGCTCCCACCTTGGTGGCAACCGAGTATGATAGAGCCCATCGATTTCAGTAAGGGCTTCACCTAGAGATTTTGTTGGCAGTTGAACAGTTTGAGCATCAGACTTTTGATGCAGTCTTGAGAGCAGCTAGGAGGCATGAGTATACCTCTCGGAGGATTGTGGATAGGGCCGGAGGTCGAAAGAGATCGCACGGCCAGATGAATCAGTCTTCAGTCCCAGCCCCGGCAGCTGTCACGCCCCGATCCGGGAAATCGCTCGTCCTCGCTAGATTTCACCCGAATTATCGTCCTCGCTGGGGCGTGATGTCGCACGAGCCTGGAGTTGCGCTCGTGCAAGGCAAGATAACAAATTCACATAGTGTTGATCTCAAACTGATAACATAAGCAGCGGGAGGAAACAAGTATAACATAAGAATCTCTTTTATTGATTAACAATTGGATGGTTACAAAGGCTCTGAATAACCCAACATATATGCCAATTGGCTACAACGCTCATGATCTCTCTTAGCTCACAAAGGATTACATTGTTCCATACATTATGCCTCTTTATAGCCACCAAGTTGTCTTCGGCCGAACATATCCATGTCGCAAGTCCGAACGCATATGCGAAAGCTCCTCTTGAACGCCAAGGACTCCATGCCTCGGCACGTCCAAGCCAAGCTCCGCCCCGAACCGATCATAACCTGAGCCTGCACATAAACTAGTAGGGGATTAGTGCTTTCGTCCTCGCTTCGTACTGATCAAGACCCGCTCGCACCCAAACCAAACACTAAATATATTTAGTGAACATGCATCTTAATTTGTGATCTTTCTATTTAGCCTTAGGATCGGTTTCATGGCAATCTTCATATATAACAACTTACCATAAATGTGTCCTATATCCCGTGTTCCTGCAGCAGATACAGTTAGGCATAATAGAAACATAAACGTAGTGATCGTGCACATCCCGTCCCATTTTTTTTAGCCTGCAGTAGTTAGAACTTAACATAAGCAAACATACGATTCGTACAACCGACCAATTCATAAACGTAAACGTATGCATAATGGGTGGCAGGCCCTGCGCCTGCACCCAGCTCTCATCTCAGCCCACCGGCCCTAATTATATGAAGGTTACGGTGTTTCGCACCGTAATGGACTTGGCATCTCTTATGTGTAAGCCTACAATCGCTTCGATACGGGTTGCTAGCCCAGTATCCGAAGGATCCCAAACTTACGGATATCATAGCTTATCACAACACTGGACGGTCGTAATCCGTCTGAATGTTATGCACCATAAATACCACACATAATTTCCTCCTAGGCCGAACGGTCCCGGCGCCCCGGCGTAACCGTTCGAGGGAAGCCGCACCCGTGCACGGGCAATCCGAGTCTATTGACCATGCAATACGTACCATAGCATACAATCCATAGCATACCAACCGATCTCATATTCCATAAACATAGTCCCGCCACATAAACATAGTCGCATCTCGTAAATATAATCCACCATCCATATGGGGAGCTCCGTCGGCGTTATACCCCAACACATCCATATTGATGCACGACGCCCAACGGCTTAGACATCTCGTACTCGTATTCACGCGTCCCGTTCACAATGTTACTCTCATAGCCTATTTCCGTATTTACTTAGTCATTTCCTAGCTTTCGTGCACAAAGGCACGCTCAGCGCCGTAATCAATATTCTACGCCTAGTGTTCAATGTTCTCGGAGCCATGCACATGATGCACATCTCATTATCATCTTTCAATGGTCTACCATTATTGCCCTACTGCGACTCGTGCACTCGATGCACGTCGCTTCAATTGTTCGATTGTTCAATATTCTATCTTAGTGTTCGACACATACTTAGACCTTTCGTTGCCGAGCCATGCTCGCTAACTAGATAACATCTTACGCATGCCATAACATATTTTATTAGACGTGAAGGAATAGGGAGAGAGAGTCAAGAACCCGCCCATCTTAAGCCGATACGCCTTGTCGTTTCGCCGATTGAAGCGTCTCGCTTCCATAACTCGATCGCATAGCTAACTCCCGGACTTAGCCATTCCTTTGAACCACTCGGTTGATTTTGCCTACCGTACCCATGCCACAATTCGTTGCAAGGTCACGATTTGGTTTCGCGGACACTTCATTGCATAAGGCAAAATGTCGACCTCTTATCGTCCAGCGTAAAAGCATAGCCTGCACACCAGATCAACTAGAATCAGTACTTACTCGAACGAGGCTTATCCTTTGCATCGATTCGATTCATAGATTCTAACCGACTCAAAGCTCACCTTTGGCCAACGTAACTCTTGCATCGATTCACATCGATACTTCATCGGGTCAACGCAACTCTTTGAGTCAACGACTCATCATAATGCACCGATGCGGAGCGGGACATTACATAATATACCACTCAAAATTAGGTTCGTCCTCGAACCGAAACCAACACTTAATCCAAGTGCCTCGCATAGACCGCTTCACGATCTCGTGCTACTATCGTTGAATCATACAACTTAGTTTGGATCATACATATATTTTAGGCGTCCCACCAATATATGCATTTCAGCCAAGCTCAGTTGTAGGATATCGGTACAACTAACACGCTCAGCTTAAATCCTCAGGCACCCATTGTTCTATTCTCGACTTAGTTATATCTTAGCGCCTATTCCCAAAATACTCTTCGTATGCATCATCCCATAACATGCGATCATCTTCCAACATCTTACACATAACTTAATTCAAACCATAACTTCGATCTCATAAGTTTCTCGTCGGCCACCTAACACTCGTATTGCATCGAGTCATTGCGCATCCGATCACAACAATTCTCTGCAACGCCTGTTCGCCCAACCGTTTTCTATCTCTTGCATAATCCAAGTCTTTCATCCAATCATTCATAACATTTAGCCTTAACAACATGGACTATGTCAACATGTCACAAATTCTTTTGTCTACAATTCATACTAAGTCTCGTACGCAACTATCTCAACACGATCCACGTTCTCGAACTACCCGTGTATCGAGTCTGGGGCTACCCCCGCTAGGTAACTTATCCAAACATCATGCTCGCGCTCTTCCGACGCAAGAGGTCAACTTGAGTCTATGATGCTCAAAGGCAACAATCTTTCCAACCCAAGGTCTCTTACGTTATGCCCATCTCCTATTCTCGACCGAGTACGAATCCTTTACTCAAACTTCGATTCAATCCCGACTGGTTCATTTCGTAACATAGATTGAGCTCAATACACATAGCCTAACCGTTACTCAAATCGATCTACGCCACAACTCTTAGGGTCATTCTACTATTCGTTGCTCTCGCGTATTGCAGAATACTTGTAATCGTCTTACCGTATCACTACGCTAAGTACGTTCCCCAACATCTATTCGATCTAACATAACTTTTCTGACCATATCGATTCTAGTACTCGCTTAGACTTATCCTTAACATGCACTACATCATCTTCATCCTCGACAAACTTTCTTACGCGACTTCTTTAGGGTCATCCTATGGGACTTCAATATTCACTTGATTTGGTGGTCAAGTCTTCTAGGGTCATCTGCCCCGAAACTACGCTCGATAATTGAAGATCATCAACGAGGGACAGTTACACGAACCATGCTATATCCTATCACGGAGCCAAATCAATTCCCGACAATTCCTACGAGACTTTATCCAATCCGACGTAAATTTATCAATCCATAATTTATCTACTAACTCGCGCAACTGATGCGCCATTACTACTCGAATCACTTAGGCACTACCGTTAACAATATCTCAACCGACGTACCCTCAGCAGCGTCGGTTCAGCATTCAATCCCGACGTACCCTCAGCAGCAGAAGCAGTCTTTCGCAGTGGGATGTTCTCATTGTGGGAAGCCAGGCCATGTAGTGGCAGAGTATCACAGGGCGCAGGGATTGTGTCTGGCTTGTGGAGCAGCAGACCATAGGGTTGGATCCTGCCCGAATAGGGGTGGTTCATCATTATCCAACCTTTCAA
This sequence comes from Iris pallida, assembly GCA_029216955.1. Classification (NCBI taxonomy): domain Eukaryota; kingdom Viridiplantae; phylum Streptophyta; class Magnoliopsida; order Asparagales; family Iridaceae; genus Iris; species Iris pallida. The sequence goes on along the minus strand of JANAVB010027397.1, from coordinate 17,716,535 downwards.
GCTCTTCGGTGAGAGGACCAGCTCCGGTCCAGCAGCAGCAGTATCCATTGCCGAGGCCCTTGCCGCCTCAGTCCCAGGCATTCCAGCAATAACACTCCCAGCAGCATGCTCAAGCCCAAGCCTTGAGTCAGAATAGGCAGCGAAGATTTCAGAAGAGGGGACCAGCACCCCGAGGGCATGGTCAGGCTATGGTGATAACCGCAGAGGAAGGATTGGCACTAGGAGAGGTAGTGGCAGGTACTATTCTCGTTAACTCCTTTCCAGCTTCAGCTTTATTTGATTCTGGTGCATTGCATTCTTTTATGTCTGCACGATTCGCAACACTGATAGGATTGGAGCCCGAGTCATTATCAGTAAGGCTTAATATACTTACTGGTAACGGACTTGTGGGAGTCGATAGGGTATTTTCCTCGTGTCGGATCGTAGTTAGCGGTAAGGAATTTCTCGCTAGATTGATAGAGTTCCCGATGGCCGATTATGATGTGGTCTTAGGGATGGATTGGTTGAGAAACCAGTATGCTAGAATAGACTGCCATATTGGTAGGGTTGTTTTTAGCATTCCAGGCGAGCAAGAGTTTTCCTTTTCTCGGGACGAAGTTGAGCCTTCTCCTCCAGTGTTGCGGATGGCAGTAGCAGCAGTGCAGTTGCCTCGGATAGTCGAAGAGTTTCCAGATGTTTTCCCAGAAGAGCTTTCAGGTATGCCGCCAGAACGGGAGATCGAGGTCACCATCGACTTGATTCCCGAGACAGCCCAGTGTCAGAGAGAGTCTACAGGATGGCGCCGTCAGAGCTAGAGATATTGTACAAGATGATTGAAGAACTCAGAACCAAGGAATTCATTCGTGCTAGTGGATCGCCTTGGGGAGCCCCGATGCTTCTTGTAAAAAAGAAGGATGGTACATCCAGGTTATGTGTTGATTATCGTACCTTGAACTCAGTGAAAATCAAGAACAGATACCCTCTCTCAAGGATAGATGACTTGTTTGATCAGCTCAAAGGGGCAGTAGTATTCTCGAAGATCGACTTGCGCTCAGGATATCATCAGATCAGAGTCAGAGAGCAGGACATCCCGAAGACAGCTTTTAGGTCTAGGTATGGGCATTGGGAGTTTCTAGTGATGCTATTTGGAGCGACCAATACACCGGCTATATTTATGGATCTCATGAATCGTATTTTTATGCCTTATTTGGATCAGTTCATGATTGTGTTTTTGGTTGACATCCTGGTCTATAGTAGGAGTAAAGCGGAGCATGAGCAGCATCTCCGTGTGGTTCTTCAGATTCTCAGGGAGCACCAGTTGTATGCAAAGTTCAGTAAATGCGAGTTCTGGCTCGATCGCATTTCGTACTTGGGTCATATCATCACTCGAGGAGGAGTAAAAGTGGATCTCCAGAAGATTGTGGCTATTGAGTCGTGGCCGGTGCCCAGCACAGTTGCAGAGGTTCGCAGTTTTCTTGGATTGGCCGACTATTACCTGCGATTTATTTTAGACTTTGCCCGGATCTCAACGCCATTGACCCAGTTAACCCGCAAGGAGGTACAGTTTGCTTGGACAGCAGAATGTCAGGATTCATTTAAGAAGTTGAAGCGAGGCTTGATGACGGCTCCCATTCTCGCGCTTCCAGATGGAACCGGAGGATTCTCAGTATATTGTGATGCTTCAGGCAGAGGCTTAGGATGTGTTCTGATGCAGCATGGGAAGGTAATAGCTTATGCGTCACGACAACTTCGTGATCATGAGAGGAATTATCCAACCCATGACTTGGAGCTGGCAGCAGTAGTGTTTGCACTTAAGTTGTGGAGGCACTACTTGTACGGAGATAGGGTAGAGATTTTCACCGACCACAAGAGCCTGAAGTATATTTTCACCCAGAAGGATCTTAACATGCGTCAGAGGAGGTGGCTGGAGCTTCTTGTGGATTATGATGTCAACTTGCAGTATCATCCCGGAAAGGCCAACGTTGTTTCAGATGCATTGAGCATGAGAGCCAGAGTTTATTTCCTAATAGCGCAACCAGAGCTGTTAGCAGATCTTCAGAAGATGGGTATTGAAGTTGTCCTCCCTTCCAGTGTAGCATTGATGGCCAATATGCAAGTTCAGTCCACCATAGTCGTGAGGATCCGGATGGCGCAGTCAGCCGATTCCAAGCTTCAGCGACTTAGAGAAGAATGTGAGGCAGGGCGACGACCAGAGATATATATTCATGAAGACGGTACACTTAGGCATGATAAGCGTCTTTGTGTACCCAGTGGTGATATCCGATAGGAGATCATGGCAGAGGCTCACAGTTCTCAATATTCCATTCATCCGGGCGGTACAAAGATGTACCGTGACATCCGGTAGCACTTTTGGTGGAATGGCATGAAGAGGGAGATAGCCCGGTTTGTCTCTCGTTGTTTAGTCTGCCAACAAGTTAATGCTGAACATCAGAGGCCCGCTGGACTTCTTCAGCCCTTGCCGATTCTAGAATGAAAGTGGGAATATATGACCATAGATTTTGTGACTGGATTACCTAGGTCTCCAGCTGGTCGAGATGCTATTTGGGTTATAGTTGACAGGCTCACGAAGGTAGCTCACTTCCTCCCGTTCAGAGTTGGTCAGTCGACAGCTCAGTTAGCAGAGATGTACCTCAGGCAGATTGTCAGGTTGCATGGTGTACCAGTCAGTATCACTTCGAACAGAGATTCCAGATTTATATCGCACTTTTGGCGTAGCCTGCAAGAGAGTTTGGGGACTCGCCTCCAGTTCACCTCAGCTTATCATCCACAGACAGATGGTCAGTCAGAACGTACGATCCAGACTCTTGAAGATATGTTGCGGTCCTGTACACTTGACTTCGGTGGTTCATAGGAAGATCACCTGCACCTGTGGAGTTCTCGTACAATAACAGCTTCCAAGCTAGTATCCAGATGGCACCGTGTCACTACAACATTTCTAGCTTAGGATATTTTGGTCATTTTTGAAATTTTGTGAATTATTTGGAATTATTATTTATTATTTGGATTTATTATAATTAATATGATTTTTAGTGATTTTTAGTAATTTTTAGTGTAATTGATTTTGGGCCTATAGTTGACTTTGACTAGTGTTGACTAGAAGACTAACCTAGTGACTAACCTAGGTTAAGACCACTTGGTTAGGTTAAGTAAACTTGGTTTGACCTAATTTAGTGAGGTTTAAGTCATTAGAACTTGTTTGGAGAGTTTTGGAGTTGATTAGGCTAAAATGGCTTATGACTTCATAAGTCAGGACTTATGACTTGAGACTTAAAGCCCATAGGCCCACACCATGTAGCTAACCCTAATTCTTATCAGCCCATGGCTCGTTATTATGATCTTCCCCTTCCTATTTAATATCCCTCAAAGTTAGGACTAGCCTCCATTAGGATTTTTGCCAAGTTTTAGAAAGAGGTAAGCCCCCATCTTCTAAAAATCCTAGTAAATCCATTTTAATTCCTTTTTAACCCAAACAAATTGCAATAGGTTCTAATTTCTATATACTTGCTGTTGGTATCAAGTATTCTCAGATTTGGAGCACATTGGAAGAGTTTGGCCATCAAGAGGAGCACCTCTTTGTGGAGCTTTTTGAGGCTTTTGACACTCATAGGTAAATTCATTTCCACACCTTAGAATCCTGAAATTTTTGCATCATTAGGGAGCCCTAGACCTAACCTAACTGTAGGAATAGGAAACCCTAAAAATTTGTGTCCATTCGTGTCCTAACTGGACACGTATCAGTGTCATATTTGAATGTGTTTGTTGAAATACCTCAATGGGCATTTCGTGTGAATTTTTGGATTGTGTTTGAATAGGAAATTAGGGTTTGGTCTCGCTTACACGTTTCTTGAGTTTTTGTGGTATCTTAGTGTCGTGTCAAGTCCACACGGAAACGCGAACACGTGGTCGCGCGTGCGCGTGCACAAGCACTGTGCATGCCCTGCTGCTCGGGCGCGATTGCGACACGGACACGGCTCTTCGACACGCCAAATTTGACCTATAGCTAGGGGCTGACATTGACACGGGGCTCCCCAATTTTCAGAGCCCCACGTGTCGTGTCGGACACGCACGAACGCGTGCACCGATATGTGCACTGCACAGTCGGCTGACTGTTTGGCTACTGACACGCGTGTCCCGTGTCTTGCACATGTGACGTGGACACATGGCAGGGTGTCCAAACCCTAGCCCTACACTAGGTCAACCCTGGGACACAACCATGTGGGTTGTGTCGTGTCGTGTCATGCACACGAAAGACGTGAACACGTGCACGAGGAGCAGTCTAGTATGTGCACTGTTTTTGTATTTTAGGCGATTGGACACGTTTGTGTCCACTTGGGTGGACACAAACTCTTGTGTGACACATATACAACATGTAGATCCCAACCACTATTTTGGGCTTTTAGTTTAGTTTTAATTGTTAATTTCCCATTTCCCTATTAATTCTGATATCCTAATTATTAGTTATTTACTGATTTTTCCCATATTTCTAATTTGAGTTTTGTCAATCATTTTAACCCCCCAAACACTGCTAATTGCATGTTATTAAACCCCTGATATGTTCACCTATGTATTATCTACATGTATGAGGAATTTTGGGTCAATTTGAGGTGGGTTGGATTAAAAAATCTGGGTTTAAGTTAAAGGACAGTTTTAATTGATTTTGGGTTCAGTTTTTCACTGAGTTGGGTTATGTTTTCATCTGATTGGGGGGGACTGTAAACTTGATTGGGGCATGTAAATCTGGGTTTTTTTTACCGAGTTTGACTGTTCTGTTGTGTGCCTATTACGGACTGAACTGGGAATGAAGTTATGGCTGAAACTGGATTTGATTGGGGGTTTGTATCCATGTGTTAAATTCTGAGAATGAAGTCAAGGGACTGAAACTGGTTATGTATTAAATCTGAATTGTAATATAGGGCCTGTTAATTGGTTTTGATGTGTGATTCATGAGTTGGTTGGACTGTTTAATCAATGTTTAAATCTGAGATTTGAATGGGATAGTTCACTAATATTTCTCACCGATTTCTCACTGATTTCCTTTGTTTCACACTGTTTTTCATGCACCACATCACACACACACCCTCTAACCTATCACCCTACTCACACACACACATTGGCATGCACCAGGTTCACTCCCTCACACTTTCTTCACTGTGACACTCTTCACTCATGTATCACCACACTCTTGACACTCTACACTCACATGTACATGCCTACAACACACACTTTGAAATATTCATATGTTTCCCCCTTTCACTCTTTTCATATGTATATATATATATATGATTGAGATATATATGTATATATATATATATATATATATATATATATATATATATATATTTTTATATATATATATATATATATATATATATATATATATATATATATTTTTTTTTTTTTTTTACATATATATATATATATATATATATATATATATATATATATATATATATATATATATATATATATATATATATATATATTTTTTTTTTTTACATATATTTTTTTTACAACACACACTTTGAAATATTCATATGTTTCCCCCTTTCACTCTTTTCATATGTATATATATATATATATGATTGAGATATATATATATATATATATATATATATATATATTTTTTATATATATATATATATATATATATATATATATATATATATATATATATATATATATATATATATATATATATATATATATATATATATATATATATATATATATATATATATATATATATATATAGGTTCCTATAGATAATGTATGTGTGTTAATGTATATGTATGATATAAGGTATTATATATTATGATATAAGGTATGGGTGATATTGTATAGTGGCTATAGGTTATGTATTTCAAGTTACATTATATAGCCTTGTCAATGTGTGTTTTTAGATATTAATGTGTGTATCCTATATTAGATTATATATATATATATATTGGGTGCATTATAGTTAGGCTTATAGAGTGACATGTAGATGAGTTATGGGTTGGCTATGGCATGGTATGCCTAGTTTGGAGTCTAGAGTAGACTGTTTAGCCTTGTTAGAACCTAGAATGACTTGTTAGACCTAGAATAGACTAGTTAGACTAGTTTGACTTCTAGGGTTGACCAGAGTTGACCAAGAGTTAACTTTGGTCTAGATTGACCTAGATTCATGTAGATGCATTGAATGCATCTTATTATCATTGTAGACTCATAGTGACTTGTACTGTTCTATAGGAGACAGACACCACTCCTCGGACAGTATATATTCTCCATATTCACCGGATACAGGCGAGTACATTCTCTGATCATTTCATATCCTGCATTAGGAGTATATTTCCTGCTTTAGATTACTTTATATGATGCTGACACATTGGAAACACGGATTAGTACTATATGGATCTTGTTGGGTGATGTTATCCCCTTAGCGGATACATCGGATATTTCGTGTTCGTGTACTTTATCGTGAACATCGTGTACTCCTTGTATTTGTGACATTCGTGTACGAAACATGTGAAATCGTGTATAATCATGTATTCACATGACCTTCGTGTACAATAACATAACTTAGCCAGATCCTTGTGTATTGATTGGTGCGGGGGAGTAGAAGTGGTTATATATTCAATCCAGTAGATTACTCGTCTACAACCTCTGTAGATTACTCGTGTATAACATCGTGCCGTTTATATAACCATCTTGTGCTCTGAATTACTAGACACTGTTTGTTCTCTATATACTGTAGCTATTTATTTACTGTCTTTCCTGTTTATCATATTATTCTTCAGTTTTTTGTATCTTACTCTCTAGCATGATTATATATCCTGACCTGCTATGATTTATTGAGATGTAGTATGCTCGCTCCTGTCCTGACTGGACCTGTTGAAATATTACAGAGGACGAGGCTGAGGCGTTCTGCCCTACCTACTACGGTGCTACACTAGAGGAGTGCCTGAACTTGGACCAGCAGCAGGATCCACTAGCAGTAGATAACACTCCCTTAGACTAGGATTGTCTTTACTTTACTTGGATTACTGTATTTGGATTTCAGAGATTTGGGATATGTATTATTTAGACACTTAGAATTCTGGATTTGTATCTCTGTGATGTTTTTTTCCTAGATATTATCATCTTTATCATTTTATCTTATTCCTGATCTACCTTAGCTGTGATTGAGATATATTCTGTTATGTCACCCCCATTCGGGGAGTATAACTGTTTATTACCTATAACTGTTATATGTTGTGACCTAGGACAGCGTTCTACCGCCGACACTGCGGCGTAGGCTGGACGTACCCACGTCTCGTGCCCTTACTCTAGGGTGCGGGTCGTGACACGTTTTTAGTGGTGGCCCATGCAGGTCTAGGTTGGAAATGTAGTGGTATTCGAACTAGAATATCACTGCAGCCTGCAGTAGGAATTAGTGTATTTTTTTAAGGTACTCAATCACAATAGGAAAAATTCCTTATCAGATTCCGTATATCTATTTTGCTGCTTATTGTCTTCCTCAAAAATTTAAACTGTCCTTCTTTGATTTTTTGACTCATTCTTAGTAATTGTTTCTTGTTTGATCTGTGTCTCCAGGATGGTTGAGATGCGATCGCATCGCCCCGTGACGGGAGAGGCTGGAGAGGGGTCTGCCACCTCTCGTGTCCAGCAGCCAGCTCCCAGTACCATGGGGCCAGTGCAGCCCTCAGGAGTCGGTGTCTCTGCAACTTTTGGAGGAGCACCTCCAGCAGCCAGGAGGCAGAGCCCAGTGATTCCTGAGATACTTCCACTGCAGCAGCCTCCGCCTGCAGGGATGGTAGATGCTGCACATCTCTTCTCCTTCGTGGAGAGGATTCTGGAGTCGCACCGGCAGCAGCAGACTTGGCAGACTACCGATTTCCGTCAGGGGATCGACGAGGCACACCAGCTGGTTCGCACCACAGTCGAGATGATTACTGCTCAGGGGGCCCAGCAGCCCCGTCGGAAGGAGAAGGACATTCAGGACTTCCAGAAGATGTATCCTCGGAAGTTCTTCGGCACAGAGGGCATTCACATTGCAGACGACTGGATAGAGCATATTGAGGAGATCTTTCGACTGGCGGAGATACCAGATCGACTCCAGATCGAGGCGACGGGCAGCCAGATACAGGACTTAGCCCGTGCGTGGTATCAGGCAGATCCCAGGATGGGAGTTGAGGGCCAGACTTGGGCCCAGTTCAAGGAGCTGTTCAAGGAATAGTTCTTTCCTGATGTGGCCTTGGGAGGTATCGAGGCATAGTTTGAGGGTCTGGTTCAGGGGAACCAGACGGTAGCTGAGCATGCCGGGGAGTTCTGCAGATTGGCCCGGTCATAGATGACTTGACTGAGAAGACGAAGGCGAGGAAGTTTTGCCGGGGCTTGGTTAGAGAGGTTCGGTCGCTGACTAAGAGCGACCGGAACGCTACGTTTGTTGAGATATTTTCTGGGGCTATGGCGGCGGAAGACGACCTAGGGCTGAAGCTGAAGAGGGGTTGTGACTTCCAGGGTGGCAGCAGCAGTCAGGGGCAAGCCAAGAGGCCTCACTTCCAGTAGCACTTTCAGCAGCAGAGGCCAGTTCAGCAGCACCAGCATCAGGGTCGTGCACCTTTTCAGCAGGTGCAGCACCAGCAGCAGAGAGGGCAGCAGGCAACCAGGCAGCAGGCTGTTAGTTATACTTTCTGCAAGAAGCCTGGGCACAAGTGGGACGAGTGTAGGAAGAGACTCGGTAGATGCTTGATGTGTGGATCATCAGACCATCAGATACGAGAGTGTCCAGTTGCATCGATGCGTCCGATACCAGGAGGAGCTGGGGCAGCCAAGGCTCCAAGAGGCCAATAGAGGGGACCAGCCCTGTAGACCCAGCAGCAGAGGTTCCAGCAGCACCAGCAGCAGGCACGAGGTGGATAGCAGGGGCGAGCTTTCGCCATGGCAGCTGAGGATGCCGATGCCGTAGGAGAGGTGATAGCAGGTTCGGTTCTTCTCGATTCCCTTCCAGCATTTACACCCTTTGATTTTGGGGCTTTCTACAGCTTTGTGTCAGTATCGTATGCTATTAGACACAGTTTGGTTTCTGAACCATTGCCTAGGACCTGTAAGATCACGACCGGGGGTGGGGTCATCCTCGTGAGTGATGTTTGCAGAGGGCGGAGCGTCTTATTAGGAGGCCGAGAGTTGGGAGTGAGTTTACTCGTCATGCCATTACCGAACTACGATATAGTATTAGGTATGGACTGGCTGAGTAGACACCACGCCCACATTGATTGCCGTGGGGGTAGAGTTTTATTCGGGGCGCCAGGAGAGCTAGAGTTTGAGTACACCCGGCGGCAGGCAGAGCAGGACGACGTAGTCTTCTGTGGAGCTTCAGTTGAGGAGTAGGTGGCTCCGCATCCCTTGATCACAGATTTTATGGACGTATTTCCAGAGGAGTTGCCAGGGCTTCCATCGGACAGAGATGTAGAGTTCTCGATAGACTTGGTTCCCGATGCGGAACCGATCTCCCAGCATGTCTATCGAGTGAACAACAGTGAACTGGTGGAGCTGAAGAAGCAGGTGGATGAGCTGCAGGACAAGGGCTTCATCCGATCTAGTTCTTCACCTTGGGGTGCACCGGTACTCTTCGTACCCAAGAAGGATGGGTCGGTACGGATGTGTATCGACTACAGGGCACTTAACAACCTGACAATCAAGAACAGATATCCACTGCCGCAGATCGATGATCTGTTTGATTAGTTGAGCGGAGCTCGGATGTTCTCTAAGATTGATTTGAGGTCGGGTTATCACCAGGTGAAGGTGAAGGGGGAGGATATTCCCAAGACCGCTTTCAGGACGCGGTACGGGCAGTTTAAGTTTTTGGTTATGCCGTTTGGGCTAACCAATGCACCAGCAGTGTTTATGAATCTAATGAACAAGGTGTTCCACCAGTACTTGGACAAGTTCGTGGTGGTGTTCATTGATGATATCTTGGTATATTCCAAGACTGAGGAGGAGCAGGAGGAGCATCTACGAATAGTGCTAGAGACTCTCAGGAGGGAGCAGCTTTATTGGAAACTTCAAAGTGTGAGTTTTTCTTAGACCGGGTGGACTTCTTGGGGCATATGGTGACTGGAGATGGTATCTCAGTTGACCCCAAGAAGATTGTAGCAGTTGAGGCTTGGACAGCGCCGACTTCAGTGGCAGAGATCCGGAGTTTCCTGGGGCTGGCAGGATACTATAAGAGATTTGTGCAGGATTTCTCCCGGGTTGCAGAGCCGTTGACACGGTTGACCCGAAAGGATGCTGAGTATGTTTGGTCAGAGGAGTGTCAGGCAGCTTTTGATGAGTTGAAGAAGCGGCTTACGACAGCTCCGATTCTGACATTGCCTTCAGGATCAGGTGGATTCACTATTTATAGTGATGCTTCAGGGAAGGGGCTGGGTTGTGTCTTGCAGCAGCATGGGAAGGTGATTGCCTATGCTTCCAGGCAATTGCGTCCCCATGAGAAGAACTACCCTACCCATGACCTGGAGCTGGCGGCGGTGATTTTTTCTTTGAAGTTGTGGAATCACTATCTGTATGGCGAGAGGGTGGAGATTTTCACAGATCACAAGAGCTTGAAGTATGTGTTTACACAGAAGGAGCTCAACATGAGGCAGCGCAGATGGCTAGAGTTGATGGAGGACTTTGACATTTCACTTCAGTATCACCCGGGAAAGGCCAACGTGGTTGCCGATGCCTTGAGTAGGTATCCGACAGCCATATATTTGACTATGGATCGGCACTTGCTTGCAGACTTGGAGAGTCTTGGGATTGAGGTGATCGTGCCGGGAGTGCAGATGCAGCAATGGGGTCTTCAGATACAGTCGGACTTGATGGACAGGATCAAGGTGACACAGTTCGAGGATGTGGCTCTGTGGTATATCCGAGAGCAGATCAGTGCAAGATTAGAGGATGATGAGTTCTCACTTGCAGAGGATGGTGCCCTGAGCTACGGTACCCGGTTATGTGTGCCCAGCGGGGAGCTCAGAGAGCAGATTATACATAAGGCTCACAGATCGCAGTACTCTATACATCCTGGTGCCAATAAGATGTACAGGGATCTGCGAGAGCATGTCTGGTGGTACGGGATGAAGAGGAAGGTGTCCCACTTCGTAGCTAGATGTATGGTCTGTCAGCAGGTCAATGCAGAGAGGCAGAGGCCCGGAGGATTATTGCAGCCGTTACCCATTCCAGAGTGGAAGTGGGAACATATTACCATGGATTTTGTATCGGGGTTGCCGCGTACACCAGGAGGGAAAGACGCAATTTGGGTCATCGTTGACAGGTTGACCATATCGGCCCACTTCTTGCCATTCAAGGTGGGTACGTCTACAGAGAGGCTCGCGGAGTTGTATATGAGGCAGATAGTCAGGATTCACGGAGTTCCCGTCAGCATAGTCTCAGATCGGGATAGTCACTTTACTTTCCATTTCTGGAGGAGTCTGCAGACTAGTTTGGGCACTCAGCTCAAGTTTAGTACTGCATACCCCCCAGACGGACGGACAGTCAGAGAGGACTATTCAGACACTTGAGGATATGCTGCGGACGTGCTTCCTGGATTTTGGAGGTTCCTGGGAGGATCACCTGCATTTGGTGGAGTTTGCTTACAACAACAGTTTTCAGGCCAGCATTGAGATGTCATCGTTTGAGGCTCTGTACGGGCGTAGGTGTAGTACACCCTTATCTTGGGATGATGTTGGAGAGCGAGCTTTACTGGGACCAGAAATGGTTGTTGACGCAGCCGAGAAGGTGAAGCTCATCAGGGACAGACTTCATGTGGCGCAGGACAGACATCGGTACTGGGCCGATAGCCACCGGAGGCCGCTGGAGTTTGAGGTACAGATTTAGAGATAGGATTAGAAGTAGGTTATAATTTTGTTTTGTTTGATTGATCATGTTTGATTTTTTAGTAACTTGAGACCTTGCTTGTGATTAGGTTGGAGACATAGTTTTTCTGCGGATATCTCCGACTCGTGGTACGATACATTTTGGTGGAGGTGGGAAGCTTAGCCCGCGCTTCATCGGCCCTTTCGTTATCAGCGGGAGAGTCGGTGACGTGGCATACAGGCTAGACTTGCGACCTACACTAGTGGGAGTTCACAACGTATTCCACGTGTCATAGTTGAGATGGTTCGTGGCTGACCCCAGCCATGTGCTCGATCATTCGGAGATTGAGGTTGGGCCTACTCTCAGTTATCCAGAGCAGCCTGTGGAGATTCTGGATCGCCGAGAGAAGGTACTGAGGAACCAGGTGATACCCTTGGTACGCGTCGCTTGGAGGCATCATTCTCCAGGAGAGTCAACCTGGGAGCGAGAGGATGAGATGCACGAACGGTACCCCTATCTTTTTGGACCTTGAGGTATACTTTTATATCCTTCTAAGCAGTTTAGTTTCGCCTTTAATTTCGAGGACAAAATTATCTTAAGGAGGGTAGATTTGTCACTACCACTTTTCTAGCTTGGGGGTATTTTGGTTATTTTAGTCATTTTTGAAATTTTGTGAATTATTTGGAATTATTATTTATTATTTGGATTTATTATAATTAATATGATTTTTAGTGATTTTTAGTATAATTGATTTTGGGCCTATAGTTGACTTTGACTAGTGTTGACTAGAAGACTAACCTAGTGACTAACCTAGGTTAAGACCACTTGGTTAGGTTAAGTAAACTTGGTTTGACCTAATTTAGTGAGGTTTAAGTCATTAGAACTTGTTTGGAGAGTTTTGGAGTTGATTAGGCTAAAATGGCTTATGACTTCATAAGTCATGACTTATGACTTGAGACTTAAAGCCCATAGGCCCACACCATGTAGCTAACCCTAATTCTAATCAGCCCATGGCTGGTCATTATGATCTTCCCCTTCCTATTTAATACCCCTCAAAGTTAGGGCTAGCCTCCATTAGGATTTTTGCCAAGTTTTAGAAAGAGGTAAGCCCCCATCTTCCAAAAATCCTAGTAAATCCATTTTAATTCCTTTTTAACCCAAACAAATTGCAATAGATTCTAATTTCTATCTACTTGCTGTTGGTATCAAGTATTTTCAGATTTGGAGCACATTGGAAGAGTTTGACAATCAAGAGGAGCACATCTTTGTGGAACTTTTTGAGGCTTTTGACACTCATAGGTAAATTCATTTCCACACCTTAGAATCCTAAAATTTTTGCATCATTAGGGAGCCCTAGACCTAACCTAACTGTAGGAATAGGAAACCCTAAAAATTCGAGTCCATTTGTGTCCTAAATGGACACGTATCAGTGTCATGTTTGAATGTGTTTGTTGAAATGCCTCAATGGGCATTTCATGTGAATTTTTGGATTGTGTTTGAATAGGAAATTAGGATTTGGTCTCGCTTACACATTTCTGGAGTTTTTGTGGTGTCTTAGTGTCGTGTCGAGTCCACACGGACACACGAACACGTGGTCGTGCGCGCGCGTGCACAGGCACTGTACATGCCCTGCTGCTCGGGCGCGATTGCGACACGGACATGGCTCCTCGACACGCCAAATTTGACGTGTAGCTAGGGGCTGACACTGATACGGGGCTCCCCAATTTTCAGAGCCCCACGTGTCATGTCGGACACGTACGAACGCGTGCACCGATCTGTGCACTGCACAGTCGGCTGACTGTTTGGCCACTGACACGCGTGTCCCGTGTCTTGCACATGCGACGTGGACACGTGGCAGGGTGTCCTAACCCTAGCCCTACACTAGGTCAACCCAGGAACACAACCACGTGGGTTGTGTCGTGTCGTGTCTTGCACACGAACGACGTGAATACGTACACGAGGAGCAGTCTAGTATGTGCACTATTTTTGTATTTTAGGCGATTGGACACGTTTGTGTCCACTTGAGTGGACACAAACTCTTGTGTGACACGTATACAACATGTAGATACTTTACCAACCACTGTTTTGGGCTTTAGTTTCATTTTTATTGTTAATTTCCCATTTCCCTATTAATTCTGATATCCTAAGTATCAGTTATTTACTGATTTTTCCCATATTTCTAATTTGAGTTTTGTCAATCATTTTAACCCCCTAAACACTGCTAATTGCATGTTATTAAACCCCTGATATGTTCACCTATGTATTATCTACATGTATGAGGAATTTTGGGTCAATTTGAGGTGGGTTGGATTCAAAAATCTGGGTTTAAGTTAAAGGACTGTTTTAATTGATTTTGGGTTCAGTTTTTCACTGAGTTGGGTTATGTTTTCATCTGATTGGGGGGGACTATAAACTTGATTGGGGCATGTAAATCTGGGTTTGTTTTACTAAGTTTGACTGTTCTGTTGTGTGCCTATTATGGACTGAACTGGGAATGAAGTTATGGCTGAAACTGGATTTGATTGGGGGTTTGTATCCATGTGTTAAATTCTGAGAATGAAGTCAAGGGACTGAAACTGGTTATGTATTAAATCTGAATTGTAATATAGGGCCTGTTAATTGGTTTTGATGTGTGATTCATGAGTTGGTTGGACTGTTTAATCAATGTTTAAATCTGAGATTTGAATGGGATAGTTCACTAATATTTCTCACAGATTTCTCACTGATTTCCTTTGTTTCACACTGTTTTTCATGCACCACATCACACACACACCCTCTAACCTATCACCCTACTCACACACACATTGGCATGCACCAGGTTCACTCCCTCACACTTTCTTCACTGTGACACTCTTCACTCATGTATCACCACACTCTTGACACTCTACACTCACATGTATATGCCTACCACACACACTTTGAATATTCATATGTTTCCCCCTTTCTCTCTTTTCATATATATATATATATATATATATATATATATATAAAAAAAATATATATATATATATATATATATATATATAGGTTCCTATAGATAATGTATGTGTGTTAATGTATATGTATGATATAAGGTATTATATATTATGATATAGGGTATGGGTGATATTGTATAGTGGCTATAGGTTATGTATTTCAAGTTACATTATATAGCCTTGTCAATGTGTGTTTTTAGATATTAATGTGTGTATCCTATATTAGATTATATATATATATTGGGTGCATTATAGTTAGGCTTATAGAGTGACATGTAGATGAGTTATGGGTTGGCTATGGCATGGTATGCCTAGTTTGGAGTCTAGAGTAGACTGTTTAGCCTTGTTAGAACCTAGAATGGCTTGTTAGACCTAGAATAGACTAGTTTGACTAGTTTGACTTCTAGGGTTGACCAGAGTTGACCAAGAGTTGACTTTGGTCTAGATTGACCTAGATTCATGTAGATGCATTGATTGTATCTTATTATCATTGTAGACTCATAGTGACTTGTACTGTTCTATAGGAGACAGACACCACTCCTCGGACAATATATATTCTCCTGATTCACCGGATACAGGCGAGTACATTGTCTGATCATTTCATATACTGCATTAGGAGTATATTTCCTGCTTTAGATTACTTTACATGATACTAACACGTTGGAAATACGGATTAGTACTATATGGATCTTGTTGGGCGATGTTATCCCCTAGCGGATACATCGGGTATTTCGTGTTCGTGTACTTTATCGTGAACATCGTTTACTCTTTGTATTTGTGACATTCGTGTACGAAACATGTGAAATCGTGTATAATCATGTATTCACATGACCTTCGTGTACAATAACATAACTTAGCCAGATCCTTGTATATTGATTGGGGCGGGAGAGTAGAAGTGGTTATGTATTCAATCCAGTAGATTACTCGTGTACAACCTCTGTAGATTACTCGTGTATAACATCGTGTCGTTTACATAACCATCTTGTGCTCTGAATCACTAGACACTGTTAGTTCTCTATATACTGTAGCTATTTATTTACAGTCTTTCCTATTTATCATATTATTCTTCAGTTTCTTGTATCTTACTTTCTAGCATGATTATATATCCTGACCTGCTATGATTTGTTGAGATGTACTGTGCTCGCTCCTATCCTGACTGGACCTGTTGAAATATTACAGAGGACGAGGCTGAGGCATTCTGCCCTACCAACTACGGTGCTACACTAGACGAGTGCCTGGACTTGGACCAGCAGCAGGATCTACTGCAGTAGATGACACTCCCTTAGATTTGGATTGTCTTTACTTTAGTTGGATTACTGTATTTGGATTTCAGAGATTTGGGATATGTATTATTTAAACACTTAGAATTCTGGATTTGTATCTCTGTGATGTTTCTTTCCTGGATATTATCATCTTTATCATTCTATCTTATTCCTGATCTACCTTAGCTGTTTTTGAGATATATTCTATTATGTCACCCCCATTCGGGCAGTATAACTGTTTATTACCTATAACTGTTAGATGTTGTGACCTTGGGCAGCGTTCTACTGTCGACACTGCGGCGTAGGCTGGACGTACCCACGTCTTGGGCCCTTACTCTAGGGTACGGGTCGTGACACACCGTTCGAGGCACTGTATGGTAGGAAGTACCGATCTCCGTTAGCCTGGGATGATGTGGGAGAGAGGCAGATGCTTGGCCCAGAAATGATTGCCCAGACAGTTGAAGTGGTCAGAAGAGTCCGGGATCATCTTCGAGTTGCCCAAGATCGCCAGCGCCATTGGGCCGATTCTCATCGGCGCCGTCTCAAGTTTTCTGTCGGCGACCATGTATTCCTGAGGATTTCGCCTAACCGTGGCATCATTCGTTTCGGCACACGGGGAAAGCTTAGTCCTAGGTATATAGGGCCGTTCGATATTCTGGAGCGAGTATGAGAAGTATCCTATCGTCTTGCTCTTCCACCGTCGCTAAGCGAGGTGCATGACGTGTTCCATGTATCCCAATTACGATGGTATATCCCGGACCCGAGCCACATCCTAGATCATTCAAAATTGGTTGTTGGTACCAACCTTTCGTATGAGGAGAGGCCCGTGTCTATATTGGACCGAAGAGAGAAGATACTCAAGAACAAGACTATCAAGTTAGTCCGAGTTGCTTGGGATCATCACTCTTTGGGTGAGTCAACATGGGAGCGTGAGGATGATATCCGATCGCGATATCCCGACTTGTTTGACTCGTGAGGTATAATGTCTTCCTTTTGCCTCATGCCTTCGATTCTTTGCTTGAATGAGTGATTGCCTGCCTAGTTACAGCTTGCATGTGATTAATATAGCTTGTCCTCGTCTCTCTAGCCTCTTAATTAAATTCTGAGGACGAAATTCTTTTAAGGTAGGTAGAGTCGTAATGCATGTGGTTCGTATTACGTATTTTGGAATACGTGTACGTATTTTATCTTGTATTGTATGATTCCTTGCTTAGCTTTTCTTCATGGCTTGGTTTATTCTGGGGTTGGTTCGGCTTGGCTTGGTTTTGCTTTGGTTCATCATGAACCAAAGGTGAACCCCTACCTACCACCACCATTAGTATTTATTAACCCATTCTCCTTTCTCTCTCCTCATTACTCTTCTTCTTCTCCACCATAACTTTTTCACCTACCAGAGAGAGAGAGAGAGAGAGGGAGAGAGGTCTAGGCAAGTACAGCTTGCTTTATGGAGGAACTCTAATTTTATTCTTCCATTCTCTCCTTTACAGCATTCTAACATACTTTAGTACTTGGCATTTTTACTTTCCATGGCCTGATTATTGTAGATCTAAGTTTATCTTATTTTTGGATTTCTTGGGTTTTGATCTACTTAATCTTGTTATTTCTAAGTTTTGATGGTTCCATGTTGTAGAGAATTTGGTTCTGCCCCCTTTTGACTTATGAAAGTTCGGATTTGGACTCTGGATGAAGGTTTCATGGAGCTGGGAAGCATGGGTTCATGGTGTTCTTCTTCTCGAAAATTTTGGAGAAGAAGAAAAGTTCTTTGGCCGCATGGCAGCACTTGACCGCATGAATATTCATGCGACAAGTCGCTCTGTCGCATGAGACCCTTGCATTCTAGCCGTATGGACTTGAACCGAGCGCGTATACCTGAACTTCTCAGCACCGCACATGACTGGAATTCCTATTGGCCGCATGGGGTCCAACTCACCCTCAGCCGCATAAGCCTACTTCCCATTGGCCGTATACAGCCTTTTCCATTGGACGCATGGAGCTTCGATCCGCGCCAGCCGCATGGACTCGCTTCCCGCCAGCCGCATGGAGCTTCGATCCCTGTCAGCCGCATGTGCACCCATCACTCCTAGCCGCATATGCCACCGTCCTCCCCTGGCCGCGTGGGACTCGGTCAGTTCAGCCGCATAGGGCTGAGGCCCCTATTCTGCCGCAGGCGCTCATCCATTTCCTGCCGCATGAGGCCCCTCTTCCGCTGGCCGCATGAGACCCGACTTCTTGGAACCGTATGCGCCCTTGCCTTTCTAGCCGCATGCCCCTGTCCTTACCAAGTCGTATGCGCTCTCCTTATTGGTCGCATGGGTTCTAGTAATCCTGGCCGCAGGACTCCTTCCTGTGCCTTGCCCTATTATTTAATTAATATTATTATTAATAATTATTTTTATTACCATTATTAGTGTTAACTCATGTCTCATAATCTCAGCATAACTTGGGTTCCCCTGATTGAATGCTTGCACTATGATGCCCGGCACATGTACCCTGAACACGATAGTGACCCGTAGGCGTGCACTCCTGACAAGTAGACATGACATGACCTGATGGTGGCCCGTCGTGGCGTACTCTTGACCAATAAACTTGACATGATAACCTGACATGATATACCTTGATAAGCTGTTGCGACGCTACCTGACATGACATGACCTGTATAGATAACCTGGACACCGTGGGCGATTGTGCTTGTACAAATAATCCAGTCCTGTCTTGCATCATGTCTACGATGGGACTCCTGAGTACCACGGTCAGGAGCACCTATTGAAATGGACTAAGGCTAATAACTAGATTAATACATTAGTCATAAAGAGATCTCCCAGCTACAGGCAATCCCGTTATCTGGGCACGCTTGGGATCTGTAGCCTGCCGTCGAGTAGGGCACATTTCCAGCACACTTTCATGTGTTGCACCCTTCAAGCTACTTAAGGGTACATGCATTTCCTGGACGATGTACCCACCTGAATCCAACCCTAATATTTCGACCTGGGTAACCTGGATGGTCTGCAGGGCTTGTGGCTGTGGAATAATCTTACTGCATCTTGCTAGTAACTAGGCCTGTAATAACCCTAGTTAGTTAAAGTATCAAGCCGTACTTATTGCTTGGCCGTGATTGTTGAATGGGAAATTATCAGTCTAGTCTTGCCTTGGTCCTGTGTAGATTATTACATGTTCTAATTTTCTTATATTATCTTGCTGATAAATGGGAGAAACCAAGTTCGGTTCAGACGAAGGGTTACAATTCCGGTCCTTGTTTGGTTTAAGGATTGTAACCTGGTTATCTGAATGGTCCCATGGTTATCTTACCGTATATCCTCGTGATGTTATATTTCTCCAGTTTTACTATATATTCTTATCTTCTGTGCTAATTACTGGTTTTAGTTCCTAAGTGAAGCTTCCTTTATGGCACTTGCTCTTCTGGGATCTGACCCAGCTGGTTTTGTATGGCCAGATTTCGGAGCAGCTCTATAGGATCTACTGACTTTCCATCCTGATGGTGGCGACTAGACGTAACCAGGGCAACGAGTGGGTTTATTTTTGATCTTCCACTTTATTATAAAAATATTCTTTTAAGGCGTTTAGCCGACGAGCACCTGTTTAGCTCGATTGTATTTACTTATTGTCTGCCTACGGGCTGTAACATGATTGATAGATCCTAGGGTTGATCATGTATGACTAAACTCTTGCTAGTCCTAACATTTTGTAACGACTAGCTTCATGATCAGCTGAATATGTAATATTTGGGACGCTTTATTATTGTATATTTAATGATCATACATCTTGTGACTTTTACCTACTTGTTTATGATTGAGACACTAGACTTGTTCATGACCATAGGTGACTATTGGCTTGTAGTGAACCCTCATGTATCTAGACAGCCGTGACCGTATAGCGAGATGGATTCCATTTCATATACGTAGCTGGCTATGTCTGCCCCCGCTCTCCAGTATTCTGGTTCTGGGGCGTAACATGATTGTATTTGTAAACTTTCCCAGATTTTATCTGCTACTGGGCATATCACTTCAATCCCCATCTTTCTGAGATCTTCTAATATCTCCTTGGGCGTGTTAAAAATAAAATCTTCAGGCCTCCTACTCAGAGCATCTGCCACTCTGTTCGTCTTGTCTGGATGATACTCCAGTTTCATATCAAAATCTTTAAGCAACTTCAGCCATCTGTATTGTCTCATATTTAGCTCATTTTGGGTGAACACGTATTTCAAGCTTTTATGATCTGTGTAAATTTTGATCTGTTTACCGTACAAGTAATGTCTCCGCAACTTTAGTACAAATACAACAGCTACTAATTCCAGATCATGTGTTGGATAATTACTTTCATGAACCTTCAACTGTCGAGAAGCATAAGCAATAACTCTTCTGTGCTGCATCAGTACACAGCCCAAACCCTTGCCAGAAGCATCACTATAGATCTCGTAACCTCCTGACCCTGTGGTAATGCTAGTACTGGTGCTATAATAAGTCTTTCCTTCAATTCCTCAAATGCCGCATAACATTTATTAGTCCAAATGAATTTCTCATTCTTCCGAGTCAACCGAGTAAGCGGCTCAACAATTCTGAAAAAATTATCCATAAATCTTTTATAATATCCAGCTAAGCCAACAAAACTTCGAATCTCTGCTACATTCTTGGGAGTTAGCCATGATTTGACTGATTCTATTTTCTTAGGGTCTACTGTTATTCCTTCTCCACTTACTATGTGTCCCAAGAAAGAAATTTTTTTTAACCAAAACTCACATTTACTCAACTTTCCATATAGCTTTTCCTGTCGTAGGGTTTCGAGTACTATCCTCAAATGTTCTTCGTGTTCCTCCTCGTTCTTTGAGTAGACCAATATGTCGTCAATGAACATGATCACAAATTTGTCCAAATATTGATAGAATATTCTATTCATTAGATCCATAAATATGTCTGGAGCATTAGTTAATCCAAAAGGCATGACTTGACATTCATAATGCCCATATCGGGTTCTGAAAGCAGTCTTTGGTATATCTTCCTTCTTAATCCTTACTTGATGATAACCTGATCTGAGATCTATCTTGGAAAATACAGTCGCTCCTACAAGTTGGTCGAATAATTCACCGATCCTAGGTAGTGGGTATTTATTCTTGATGGTCACTTCATTCAGTGCTCTATAATCTATTACCAATCTCAGGCTCCCATCCTTTTTCTTTACAAATAGCGCAGGTGCTACCCACGGAGAACCGCTGGATCTAATAAACTCCTTAGCCAGCAACTCCTTGATTTGATTATTTAGTTCTGCTAATTCCTCCTTGTTTATTGGATATATCTTCTTGGTAATAGGGGCAGCTCCAGGAATTAGATCAATACTGAATTCAACGGCCAAATCCGGGTAACTCATCAGGAAATACATCTTTAAATTTATCTATAACCCTTGGCCATTCCTCTGTTACTTGGTTTTGGAAACTCCTCAATTAAAACTTCTCTAACTCCTCTTTATCAAACTCCTTCTGAGCTCTAACAAATTCATGCAACTTCCTACCGGGTAAAGAAAATTGAACTCTCCCTTGTCCACAATCGATGATCGCCGATGTTGATATTAACTAATCCATTCTAAACACTATATCATAGTTGTCCATGGGAAAGACTAATAGTCTAGCCCGAAAACTTTTTCCTCCCATTCTGATTGGACAGTTTCTACAAATTTGGCTTACTTCTTCCACACCATTGCCCGTAAGAATTTTCAATTTTCTAGCTAGAGGTTGAGTCACTATATCATACTTAGATATAAATGACGCAGATATAAATGAATGAGTAGCTCCAGGATCAAATAATACCGATGCAGGGCTAGAAGAAGCAAGTATAGTACCTGTCACCATGTCCCATGCTATTCCTGCTTCATTGATATCCATCATAAAAACTTGACCATGCACTACAAAAAAAATGTCTTTTTGGGACGACGCTATAAGGAACACTAGTCTAAAATGTCCTAAAAGTATAATTCTAGGGACGGCTATATTTTTAGTAACAAAAAATTGCATTTTTTGGGACATATTGTGAAAATGGATCACTATTTGGGACTAATGAAAATTTTTGTTCCAAATAATACACATTCCCGTCCCAAATAGATCGGCGAGAATGTCACACATTTGGCGGCTAATTGCCAAATTTTATGGGGGGAACTTAACGTCCACATGTTTCCATCTCAACCGTTCGACCGGATGGATTAATCCAGACCGTCCATCCCAAAACATACATAACTTATTCGATGAGAGCACACTTCTCAATATCAAGCAACCTAAAAATCTTTCTCTCTCTCTCTCTCTCTTTCCGATCAAAAAATGGGTGATGCTGCTCTCTCTTTCTCTCTCTCCCCGACCATTGTTTCGACCTGGTGCTCCAGTGTTGCTGCTCTCTCTCTGTCCGACCTTTCAACCCTAGGTGCTCCATTGCTGTTGCTTGGTATATTTTCCCCAATATTTAGAATTTTTTACCAAAATATTTTAGTCTTTGCCATAATTTTTGGATACATGTTATTTTGTCCTAGATTATTTGCTTGGAATTTGAGTGGTTTACACTATTTACAATGTTTACTCAATTTTTCCTTGAAATTTGAGTGTTTTACACTGTTTACACGGCTGCATGTAATTTTGTCCTAGATTATTTGCTTGAAATTTAAGGGTTTTACACTATTTACTCAAATTTTGTTTAAATTTGAGTGTTTCACACGGTTTACACGGCTGCATGTAATTTTGACCGAGATTATTTGCTTGAAATTTGAGGGTTTTACACTGTTTACTCAAATTTTGCTTAAAATTTGAGTGTTTCATACTGTTTACACGGCTGCATATAATTTTGTCCTAGATTATTTGCTTAAAATTTGAGGTTTTTACACTGTTTACTCAAATTTTGCTTAAAATTTGAGTGTTTTACACTGTTTATACGGCTGCATGTAATTCTGTCCTAGATTATTTGCTTGAGATTTGAGTGTTTTACACTTTACTCAAATTTTTTGCTTGAAATATGAGTGTTCTACACAGTTTACATGGCTGCATGTTATTTTGTCCTAGATTATTTACCAATTTTTTGGTCAACATTTGCTCGAAATTGGTTAGCAAAATCTGTGGACATTTCCCTTAGTAAAATCTGATGTTTTAAAGTTCTGGACGAGGAATACCCACATAGCGGGTAGTATGGTTTTAATTATTTTTATTTAAGTTACTTGGAGATCATGAGAAAAGGAATACATGTTTCTTTTTTTGCTTCTTATGATAATAAAAATTCAATCTACAACAGTTGGCTGTTGTTACCTCTGGACTCTGGATACTTTTTTATTACTAATGAATGTGTGAAGAAAGGGATTGGACTCCTCGATTCTATGAGATACAAGTTTACAACAACATCAAATGAGGGTACATCATTTTAATAGCATAATATATGCTTCTTTTCTTGAGATGTTCAAAAGTTGAAGAATTTCCCCTTATGTGGATTGTGATGCATTTTCCTTTTTAAAAGCCTTCCAATGTTATGATCCCTGAATTATAAGGCCAAAGAAGTAACTATGATTACGAAACCGGTTTTAGACTCTTATGGATCTAAATAATAGTTTAATCTTCACCGCTAAGGAAATAGTTCTAGTTGGACCTCTTCACCCACAATAAATATAGTTGTTTAGTTACTTGTCTTTTTGACAAAGTACAACCATGATAAATAGTTCTAGTTGGACTAATGTTAAGATGGATGAATGATGCATATTTAGAGATATACAACTTCGACGAATGGTGATGGTCACAGTGTATTTGTAAGGAATCTTAGCGACGCGCTATAGCAATCTTGATCTGTGGTACGATCCATCAAATCATTGTGTCAACATTATATTTAAAAAAATATTTCTCTATTTCTTTTAGAACTTTTTCTTTGCTGAAATGACCGGTAAAGATATCCCCAACATCTATGTATCAGATCAAACATGCCAAAATTGATACAATATGGCCGATCAGCATCAATAACGGCCGATACTGCAAACCTTGCTTTCATGGTTGTTAAACTGAGTTTAGCTTCTACATTTCTAAATTATTGCTAGTTTTTTCAATCTTACACACATAGAACTTGGGTGATTGTTCTGGCACTTATTTTCGTACCTATTTGTTATTTAAGCTGTTATTATTCGACATGCATGATCAAACTCTTTGCTCTTTGTGTTGACAATTCGTGATTGGCACAACTACTAGGCTACCTGTTTATTTGGGTGTGGTCTCCATCTCCTTCTGCTTTAATGTTTCCATATTGTCCCTCGCTCTTGCATTTATGATTGTCCCCCGCCAAGTGATGCCATGGATAGGTTTGATGCTAATGTAGAGTGGACATTCAGAACATTTTTCATAGTATTTGGGTGTTATCTCTAGTTAGTCTATCAGTGGGGAAGGACAAAAAGTCAAGCAGGAGGCCCTGATTCTCATAATGATTCATCTGACTATGAATCTGGAAAAGGTTTGTTCCTTTATCTTTTTGTTTGATTAATTCAACTTGGGGAGGCCCTTGGCATGTTCTAAATTCAAGGTGATTTGTCGTGCAGGTCATCAACACAGGACATCTGGTTATGACATTGTCACGTTGTTCTATGGTACATAAATGGCGCTTTTGACAGTTATTGCTCCTTCATTGCCATGCATATTGGGGGTCACTGCACTTTTTTCTAAGCAAGTATTTTGAACGATTTGATATTATCTACATGTTTATAATGTTTAGGTTTATTCATGATTTCAATTAATTCATTAGGAACGAAATTTGACTAAATTTTCTTTTTTTTTCTTGTTCTCATTTCTTAAGTTTTAGCACAGAATTCATTTTATGTCAGAGCCAGTCACAGTTTTAATGCTTCAATTGGGGTTGTCCATGTCTTCTCCTTGTTGTGTTACATTATAATAGAAATAGTATTGACACTCTTAACTGGAGGTAGCTACCTATAATTCATGTCTATTATCCCAAAATATAGGTTATTTCCTTTTGGTTTCGATTTTGGTCAATTTGGCCAATGCATCTAGAAAGTACTTTAGGCACATGGTAGCATATTTATCAAGCCATGTCACAAAATATAAAACAGAAAGGAAAAAGTAACTTATAAAAGTTCAAGGAAGATTAGAAGAGATTTACAACACTTGTACTGGGAAAGTAACCTAAGAAAGTTTAGTCTATACGTAAGTACATACTATCTTGCATGATACGAGATATGACACAGTATGGAAATGGCAACACAGGCATGTGTAAGTAAATTTTGTTAACATAGACACGTGTAAGTAAATAAGGTTAATGCAGACATGTGTAATTACATACTATCTTGCACGATAGGAGATACGACATGAATCCGTTTTGTGTTACATTCATGTGTAACATGATATATTATGACAAATACACTATATGTAGTTTAGGAAATTTGGTTTAGGTACAACACATTACATATAGACGTTAACACCTTATGATTATATGCGACAAGCTAAGCCTTTATGTAACACGTTACTGCTATTACTAACATTTTACGGATATTTGAATTACGAATAATAGCAATTCATTAAATCTACTTTTATGGGAAAAATATTGCAAATCAAATGGTTAATGCCCGTCGTTTAGAGAGTGAAGGTGAATAGAGGTATACTGACCAACAATATATATATATATATATATATATATATATATATATATATATATATATATATATATATATATATATTGTAGACCATTTGATGTAAATGAATTTATGAGACTTTTAGTAGGGGAGAAGGATACTAAAATAGTCTGTATAGACTCCTTAAGAAGTAAATTCATATTGGTTCGCTTCTATTTTAAAATGGAGATTTGAGATATTGTCTATAAAAAATGTACAATATTCTCCTCAGATAGGAAGTAGTAGCTCCGACACCTCGATCTATTACAACTGAAGGTTTCAAACTCCGGCGCCCGCAACTCCGACAACTTCGAACTCCACGGTCCCAACTCTGATGTATTTCCACAATGTCAGATCTGTTGATACTTTCTTTTAATAGCTAGAAGTGCCTTACCCTTCCAACATTGGCGGATACAAGTATTGTTGCTACTTGCTACTGCAATAATAATAAAATCCTTGATTTGGCCTACCTTACGACCTTTATACTAAGCTTCTTCCTGAACTCCTTGGCTGCAGTAGCAATTTCAGGACTTTAGGTAGCAGGGGGGCCAAAATATTACATGTATAATACATTTAGCTGGCCTTGCTGATAAGTTCCATTGCAAATAAGTCATCATTGATGCAAAATAAAACCAACTCATTACAAAATAAAAATGTTCAACTTGAGCAAAGTTTGATAAATAATACGAGATTTTTATACAAAACAACCATCTGGAACAACTTAGCCAAACTAAGTTTTCGTAACCATGTAAATTTTCCACTGGCATATAACAAACCTGTCAAGAGTGAGGGGGACAATCAACCAATTCTATATTTACCAGAATGGATGAAGCTCATAATGGATCTTGGGTTAGGCAAGGAGTAGAGGGCTTGGTGGTTGACACAAATATTTGTGATGGTGATGATGACCATGATGAGAGTGGTCATGAGTAGCAAGTTTCTAGCTTGTTTTGCAACTATTTGTGATGGATATCAAATTACAAACTTGTATCTCTTAGCTATTTTATATCCTTTCAAGATGTTAGTTGCTTTATCTACTGTGATTGAACGTTGATAAATTTTGCTTATTTCAGTAAATGTTGATTAATTTTGCTTATTTTCTTTACTTCATTCATTCTCAATTTCTATTAGAAAAAATATTTACATGAAAGTGGTTGTAGAAGCTATACTATACTTCATTCATCTTGCCATATAATTGCTTCTACATGTTATATGATAAACATGTTCTGTGATAAACATATATTATTTGGTGGCTCTACTATTTAGTGGCTTTTGGGTGTGCTAGCCATCCTATTGTGGTCATTGTGCTGTTAATAATAAATATCATTAATGTTGTAATGTCCGCATGATGATAGTACATAAATGTACACAAGTCGTTTGCTTATCAGGTATTTTGACATATAAACTCCTCAATATACTGGAAGTCTGGAATAAAAATGTTCTGTGACATTATCTTGTAAAAATGTTCTGTGACTTTGAAATTGCAATAAGCTTCAAAGCTTGTAATGAATTCCAAGATGGCTACTCGAACAAGTTCGAGTAAGATGGAAAAAGAAGCGCAAGTGAAAGAGATGATGAGTATATCCCCGTCGGTGATGACTTGCTTAGCGAGGAAGATAGCAACCATAATGAAGAATCTTTTGACCCTAAATGAAGAGGGTAATAAATTTGATATCAAGTCTTGTGTCTTCTGTCTTCATTCATTGGAATATCTCACTGTTTTTCTTACGTTGCAGGTTGCAAACAATGATGACTCTTCTGTCCCTAAAATGAAAAAGGATAAAAATTTGATCGTAAGTGATTTTTTTTACTGTTATAGTGTATAGCTTACTACTATGGTTGCAAATGATGAGGAAAGCAACATCTGGGGTCCTCGGGTCTTGATCCTCTATTGGTGCTGGTCTTGACCCTCTACCAATGCTTGCGTTTCCAAGGTCTAGTGAGCTATGATACGTTCTAATACACCAGTGTACACTTAAATTTCTTCTGATACACCACTGTGCAATTGATACTTCTTCTGATACTCGGGTATCCTGCTATGGTGGTTTGGTTCTTCATTGGTAGAGCTGGTTGAGCCACATCATGGATGCGATTGAGCTTTTGCCGACCCACGGTGAGCTTCGATCTGATGCCTAGCTTCAACTTGATCGTAGAAGAAGAGTATTTTACTATGGTCTGAGCTTCCTTGCATAGATTTTTATTATGGTTTGAACTTCCTTTTATGTCTTATTAGTGTGTTGGACTAACTTGACAATTCTGGATATTTGATCCTCATATTTTGTCGAGGATGAGAATTTTTCCTTTTCTTTATATACATATTGAATCTAATTTTCTTAGATTTAATACAAAGCATGCAGCAAATGATGAGGAAAGCAACATCCGGGGTCCTCGAGTCTTGATCCTCCATTGATGCTGGTCTTGACCCTCTGCCAATGCTTGCGTTGCCAATGTCTAGTGAGCTCTGATACGCTCTAATACACAGTGTGCACTTAAATTTCTTTTGAATGCTACTGAGCAGTTGATACTTCTTTTGATACTCGAGGATCTTACTATGGAGGTTTGGTTCTTCATTGGTAGAGCTGGTTGAGCCGCATCATGGATGTCATTGAGCTCTTGCAGATCCATGGTGAGCTTCGATCTGATGCCTAGCTTCAACTGGGATCAAATCGTACAGGAAGAGTATTTTATTATGATTTGAGCTTTATTGCATAGATTTTTACTATGGTTTGAACTAACTTCTATGTCTTATTACTGTGTTTTTTGCATGGCTTACTACTATGGTTTGAACTTCCTTACGACACTGTGTTGGACTATCTTGACAACACCTACATATATACTGCTACATTTATTATGCATTTTCAGGTTGCATACAACAGTCCTACGCGTAGGTCATCTTGTATTGCAAAGAAATCTATAAGGAGTGCATCTACCAAACTATTTTAGTGCCACTGTTGGTGCTATTGCTATTTTTGATTAAGTTGGATGCTGCCAGAAATGGTGTTCCTTCTATTTATTACATATTTGCATATACTTTTGCATTAATAGTTTTTAACCTTGCAGTTTTCCTAGCAAGATAGTAAATTATTGAGAGCTTTGTGTGACAAATTTCATGTCACTTCTTATGTTATCTATCATCAATGTTTCACTTAACAAAATACCCTTAAAAGGCTTTTGAAAGAAAACGAAAAAAAGTACAAATTGTTTCTGGGAAGTATTGCTATGGAAGTCTGATCTGAGAACGATCACTTTGTTCCTTGGACCACACGATGATGATGAAGAAAAAACTGCTGGAAGATGAACAGCTGGAAGAACTAAGTTACCAGAAAGGTATCGACACACAGGGTACTGATGGCAAGGTCGAATGCTTTCCTGCTTTGCTTCACTCTGTTCTTGAAGAAAAGTTGAAGAGGAATGCTATGGAAAATCACTTTACTCTCAAAATATCTGGGCTCTGATCTCTGTGTTCTGTTGTGTCTTTTATTTAAAAATAAGTCTATTTATAGACTATACCCTCTGTGCGTAAAAAAGTCAATGTTGAGTCTTTACGCAAGTAACTGCCACCCACGATTGAAAATTGACCTCTATATGTGATGACACGTGTCCCATATAGAGTTATGGTCTCTACGCATGGTGACACGTGTCCCATAACTTCAACAATATGGGGAGAGCACGTACACACGTTTCTCAATAAGTGTGGCATGAAAGCCACGTATGCAGACCACGTTCTCACATAGCCGAAAAAGATTGAGCGTAAAATAACCTAAAACAAGCGTCCTGCGTAAAGCGGCTAAGAAGTAGCCTTGAGCGTATAGCTAGCTCAAATAAACTCTACGCACACAAAAGTAGCTGAGATAGCCTTGAGCGTAAAAACTCAAATAACTTTCATGCGTAAAGGAAGCAGTCTTTAAAGCGTAAAGTAGCTCATCTGCACATTAAACGACAAGCGTTGGATTTGGTGCAAAAAATCTTCTTGGCTTCTGTGCAATGTTCTATCAGAAAATTATTCTGTCAGAACAGTATCACGCACATTAAATGCGGTCTAGATAGCCTGTCACTCTCGCGTTGAGTTTTAAGGATTGCTCTTGTGTAAAGGAGCTCGCGTAGAATTTGAATCTGACTCAGTAGAGTCCTTAAATGGGCCTTGCGTAGAGTCTGACTTTGCATAAAGTTCTCAAGTTCCTTGACTTTGTCTATGAAGTTTATTTTATGCTTCTACAAGACCCCCTTCAAAGTTTTTAAATTTTTCTAAAATTTGAAATACTTTGAACAGAAGCATAAAATCTGGGATATCCAATAATCATCCGCGTGGAATTCGGGATACCCAACAGTCATCTCAGAAGCGTAAAATTCGGGATACCCAACAGTCATCTCAGAAGCGTAAAATTCGAGATACCCAACAGTCATCTCAGAAGCGTAAAATTCGGGAATTTGAACCGATTTCAAAATTTCCTATAAATAGAGCTTCGCTAGTAGAGAGAGAACTTTACTTATCTCTCGTAATCTCAATCTCCTTTACTCTTTGTCTTCAAAATCCCCATTTAAACCAATGGCACCAAAGAGCAAGACCACCGTCGGCGCTAAGGGCAAGAAGCCTACTGTCGCTGCTCCGTCGACGACTGAACGTGCGGAGACTACCATTCCATCATCAGTGGCGACCCCGAAGACTAATCTCGCTATGGCTCCGGCCATGATAGGTAAAATCCTATCTAGTTCGGCCGTGGGTTCGTCGGAGGAGAAGAAGAGCCGAACCCTAAATTTACGCCCACGTTTATACGTGTCAGCGTAGAATAAAAACCGTCAATTACGCCCACGTCTATACGTATCAGCGTAAAATAGAAATAAGAAAATACGTCCACGTTTATACGTGTCAGCGTAAAATAGAAACAATAAAATACGCCCACGTCTTACATGTGCCAGCGTAAAAATATTTTAAGCATTAAATACGTCCACGTCTATATGTACTAGCGTAAAGTTAAAAATACGCAAGTCACATACGTGTCAGCATAAAGCAAGTCGAAAGACTATATATTTTCATACGTACCACTTTTACTCTTTTTGAACAGAGAAAAGTACGCGTAAAACTTTTAGTCATGCACGCATCAACTTAGAATATTTCTAAAATTTATGAAATAAAGAATAAAAAATATTCAAAATCCTTTACGCACAAATTTTCACTTGCGAAAAAGAACTCTTGCGTAAAGATGAACCAACTTAGGATATTTCTCAAAAAAAATTCAAAATCTTTACGCACAAATATTTTCTTGTATAGAACTTCTTGCGTAGAGATGTGTAGAGATCAATTCTGAATTTTACTAACTTGATTTCTTTTTTGCAGTGGACTTGCAGATTCATCCTCTCTCTGGAGTCTTTGGTTCCCCAACTGGTATCTTGGGTTCCAACTATTTGGAGAATCGGTCTCATGTTGAGTTCCCACAGTGACAAACAGTACCCTGAAGAGAGACAACAACTGATAGCTGCTCAGAGAGACAGGATGCTGCTGATTTTGATAAACGGAGAACTGCTGACCTCGCTGGATGGCCAACAATTTTTTAAGCCTGCCTTCATGTTTGGAGACGCCATTGACTTCAAATCCCAAGAATGAGTCATGGGTATTTAGATTTGGGAAAAGAGCGCTGTACCTCCCGTCAATGTCAAGGGA
The DNA here is from genome assembly GCA_029216955.1 of Iris pallida. Classification (NCBI taxonomy): domain Eukaryota; kingdom Viridiplantae; phylum Streptophyta; class Magnoliopsida; order Asparagales; family Iridaceae; genus Iris; species Iris pallida. Next base: position 17,685,165 of record JANAVB010027397.1, on the reverse strand, counting down.
TTATCCCCTGTCTTCGTTTGTTCATGACACCCACCCAAGACATATGATCTGGAACCTGACTCCCAACAGTCATGGTAGACCAAAAAAATCATATTTAAGAGAGATGGGTCTAACCAAATGGGCTACCATACCAGTACTACCAGCGATGGTGTCATTCCTTTCTCCGGTTTACTGCCTGGATTTACACCAAGCGAGGATTCAGCTTTGATCCAACCAGTGCAAATCCCAATGTTCATAAACAAGCTTATGAAAGCCTCAGTATTATATCCTGTAAGCCGTCTGAGTTTTAGGGTTTATTTTAAATTTTCTAAATAAAGTATTTTTGATAAATATTTTATTATAATTATTTTTGATCATTTAATGTTCTTCTCCGTGACTTTGATTTCTGGAGTGTTATGGAGGCCAATCTCTGGAATCTCTCTTTATGGGTTTTGTAGTAGATAATATTATCTTCATTTTGATATAATATGTCCCACTTAAACTTGTTTTCTTGTGCTCTTTTTGCATCGTGCAACTTCGGGTCAATTTAGACTATTTGATCGATCAAATAATTATTAATTGAATTTCTACTTTTATCTTTGATCATCGTATGCACGTTACCGTGACTTTTAATTTAGGAGCACAAGACCAGTCGTTTTTTCAGAACCAACTTCTCATGTATGATCTACTCGAGACACCCTACAACCATGACCTTCGTGTCCCACTCAGACACACCATTTTATGCTTCATTTGCTTCGCACAACTTTTCTGACATGAGACCCAATTTTAATTCATCCCACGGTGTTACATTTAATCTTCGACTCGAATTGGGGACACCCTTTTGACCCAAACCTGTCAACCTAACATATGGACCTGGCCCACATGAAGCCTACTACCCACATGACGCTTGTGACCCATTTAGTTTAGCCTCCGCATGTTACTTATTTATCCATGGTCAAAAACACCTAAAATAATTCTATTTAATTTTGCCAAACCCGATTTTGACCCGACCCGGCTCAACCGAACCCAAACACAAGCTCCATGTTATCCCCTTATGAACACACCACATAATTCCTCTTTTTCCCTATTTTAAAATATCCCCCTCTTTTATTTAATAAATATCTTTTACTCTTTTTTCTAAATAATATATATATATATATATATATATATATATATATATATATATATATATATATATATATATATATATATATATATATATATATACACACACACACAAATATCTTTTTCTATCTCCTCTCAAATATCTCCCTCTTATTACTCACACACACAATCCCCCATCACCAGCACACACCCCCCTCTCTCTCTTAGCCGACCTCTTTCTCTCTCTACTTCCTATAATAACTTTCTCTCTCTCTCTTTCTATTTTTTATATAACTAACTCTCTCTCTCTCTCTCTCTCTACAATTACACTCACACCACCCTCACCCCTCCCTCAACAGCAGCCCCCTAGCCGAACACCACCGCCCTCACCCTCAACTCCATCTCCTTTCTCCTCCTCCCTAGGCCGAGCACCACCACCCTCACCTTCACAAACACCACCTCCACCACCACAAACACCATCTTCACCATCATCACTACACATCACCACCACTTCTCCGAGCACCACCACCGTGCTGATCGCCGTGCCCCCAACGGGCCTTCGCCACCGCCGCCGCCGTCCCGTGCGTGCGCCAGCACGCAGAAGCAGCAGCACGCGCAGCAAGCAGCAGCAGCTGCGATAACAGCAACAGCGGCCGCGCCACAGCGCTTTGCCGCGTGGCCGGCCCCCCGCCACCACGAGCACCCCATGCCTCCCGCGACCCCCTTCGCACCACCTTAGTGTGGAAGCAATCTCCCCGATGCGTGAAACACACGATTCGTGCATTTGGCACGAGATACCGTCGGCGTACGCGAGTTTCGAACTCAAAATTGTGTTTCGGGACAGCAACTTCGTGTACGTTTTTCGAGAGATCCGACCATTGGATCGATGAGCTCTTTGCTCCGTCAGAATCTCGGTATATAGCTCTTCACTGCCCTCAAGTTTTGTCTGTTAATTTTGTCGTTTGATACATCAAAATCAGCTACCAAGTTGACACTTTAAATTGTACTATTTTTGGACAGTTTTGTGGAGCCGACTTCGTCGACTCGTAACTCCGCCGTCGCAGCTCCATTTGGCGTACCACCAGTTCCTGTGTGTAGCTGGAATAACCCTCTTACTTCCACTTAAGTTTCGTTTTATTGTGAGCACGTTTGGTTGATCGAATTCGAAGGCAAAGTTGGCCGTCCGAATTCTTAATTTTGTACTTATAAAATTTTATTTTTGAACCAGGGACTCCGGATTCAATTTCTGACACCACCAGTAGACTCGTGGCATCGTTCCGGCATGATTTCATTTAAAGTTTTCTTGATTTGGAGGATGTGGGCCCTGACACGTATTTCGGTACAAAGCGGACCCCATAGTCCGAGTCAATGGATCATTTTGAGATCGGCTCATCGGAATCCAGTTCCGGATGTACCATTGAGTTCGTGTCGTCATTCTGGACTCGTTGACATATAATTTGTTAGATTTAGTGGACTTTGGCTTCGACACTCATTTTTTGTGCAAATCGGATACTAATATCCAGGTCAACGGACCATTTTATGATCGGGTCATCGGAATCCCATTTTGGACATACCGTTGGGTTTATATCATCATTTGGGATTCGTGGACATATAATTTGCTAGGTTTTGTAGACTTCTATCCTGACACATTTTTTGGTACAAAGTGTGTCCAACTGCGGACATCATTTTGACCTAAAATTACCATTTTGTCCCTGTGTCCAAATGGGACTTATGGATAGGCTATCGTAGCTAATTTGACCATTCTGGACACGTTGGTAATATTTGTTTTATCATCCGACGACATCTGTAGATTTTTCCTTATGTATTATCCTTAAATAATAATAATAATTATTAGTATATATTGATATGCTTGGTTTTTGTAAACTCTAAAGTGATCCTTGTGTTTCTAAGAACCCTAAGTGTTGGTTTAGATATAGTATCACCCCACATTGGACTCTTATGTTAGGTCACCACTTAGCTAGTGTCCAGTTAGGAGTCGTGTAACACCACTAGTGTAAAATCTTGAACATAGTTTAGAGACTGAGATTGTGTATCATTTTGACAGGACACCGGACATCTATAGCTACATATTCTTATCCTTGCTTTGCTTGAGGCGAGTACCCCTACAAATTTTATTTTACTGCATATGATAATGAATTGCGTATGAACTATGTTAATACAGTGATTTAAACTAAAAATCGTATCTTACAGGTTTCTATATATCTAGCGTATGCTTCACTTGCTTTAATTATACTGCTCTTAGTACCTACCATATTTTAAATTGCTCTCAGTACCTGCCACGCTTGTACTGCTCACAGTATCTTCACATGTTTTATACCGTTCTCGTATCTCTCACATATTTTATACTGTTCTCGTACCTCTCACATGTTTTATACTGTTCTCGTATCTCTCACATGTTAGAATCTGGGTTATGGGAAAACTTTTAGTAGAGTACGTGATCATGCCTCCCTTCTCCATAAGTATTTACCGTGCACTGTTATATTCTATATGCAACTTTGTCGTATGTGATCCCGCATTTGTGTATGGATATACACCGATACCGTTAAGTGCACTTCAGAAAATTGATATGTACCATTGTACATCCTATTGACCGATCACGTACATGCTAAAGTTTTAAACTTTAAAACAAACATATATTGCCATGATAGATTTTTGATATGACATGATTGTGATACGACATGAGATATGACACGATTCTTATTTACTACATCTCTTTTCATTCCATGCTCAGTATGTTTAGTTTGTGGAATCAGTACTTGCTCCCGTCCTGACAGGATAACGTTGTAGGCATACTTTTGGAGGAAGATTTGCTCTGTGATCTTTTCTATGGACCCACTATAGAGGACCAGGCTTTTGCTCTCGAGGAAGTCCCCGCAGGGAACCTCGCTTGGTAGTCTCGTTTAAATTATTTTTGGCTTAGTTATTGAACTGTTTAGACTATATTTTGTAGTCACTGGACTTTGTCTCCAGTTTGATACTTTGGAAGTGTATTTTTAAGTGTGTACTTATTTTACTTTCGCTTATAGATGCTGTGTTGTGATGAACCTTTAAATGTGATATTAGAACTGTTAGCAGCTTAAATCCTTTATTGTCTATTTTTAGAACAACTTACTACGCTTTAACCAAGCGTAGGCTGGATATGGCTCGGCCCGACACAACAATTTGGGTAGCGGATAGTGACATGTTTTTAGTGGCGGCCCATGCAGGTCAAGACTTAAGTTGTTTGGTTACGTTATTGTACCCAGCATGCCTGCAAATAGGATCTTAGGACAACTTGTTAATACTAGGGACAAACAATTAGGACACCTAGAGGATATCTAGGATTGTAACATAGGAAAACTAATCACAGCATAGGACCGTTAACCATATTTAGTCTCTTGTTTGAAATTTAGTGGATTACAATTTTTACCATGATAGTACCCTTGGGATGACCCCTGAGGATCTCACTCTAAATCTTACCTCGAAATCTATTTTCACTTATTTTCATTTGTGCTTCCTTATTTCGTTGTTGAAATTGATTTCTGATTTTCGTTGTTGACTTTGATCTTGCATCGTGATAAATTTTGTGGATTGAATTGTGATATATCCTGATAAGGTAAATGTCTGCTTTATTTATGAAGTTTAGAATTTATCGCAGCCATATTAGCTGGTATGACAAAAACATAGAGCCTGATTTTGGGTATACTTATCTTAGTTATAGAATTTAGATTTTTTTCGCAGCTATACCGGTTGGCGTGGCGAGGATTCTTGATAACATGATTATAGGGTGTATACCTTAGTTATGACTCTATCGTTTATTGCATCTAAGCTTACTGGTGTGGCAAAAATTCTGGCAACATGATTTCAGGAAGACGTGTATGGTTATCAGATCACATCTCAACTTGGTTCACTTCGTTATGACCGAATGAGCAAGAATAAATCCTTATCATCATTCTTTCCCGGCTTGATTAGCTCTGTCCTATCTACATCCGCAACTAGGATTACAGGTTCTCTAAGACTCTCCAACAGGGTTGCTTTTATGTTATCTTTTTGGACATAATTGTTTTTGTGTTCCATCTTTTCTATGACTTGACTAAACTCTTCTTCTTTAAACTCTCGGGTAATTCTTCTCATCTTTCTCGGTAATTATTGGAAATGCCTTATAGATTGATCCAAGGAAGGTTCGAGAAATTAGATTTTAACCTTGTTACGGAATCGAGAGTTTTGTGGCCAGAGAAATACTGGCGAGGCATGACTTCAGATGACGGCATCATGGTTACATATGTTTCACGGATCTTACTTGAACCATACCATGTGTATTTGATTAATATTTCATGGATTTAGCCAAGATAAGTTCAAGAACCAGTATTATCTGCTGTGCACTGCAACCATCCGTCGTATTACGGAACAACGAAGTTATTTCAGCCAGATGCACACTGACTTGGCAATAACTTCACGTGACCTAATCGCGAAGGTATATGGTTCTCGAGTTTTACCTCGACTACATCATATGCATCTCGTTGCCTTCGTACCTTTCTTGGAGATATTCCGACGAACTTTTCTGTCTTGCTTGACCCTTAACTTGTTTGGACACTGTTATGGATTGCTTGACCCAGTCTTAGGCCTTGTTAGCTTATATTTTAATAGACGAACGAAATAGCCAAATCTCGTTAATTGATTCTATAATGTATGATTGTGATAAATACATTTCCTAGGGATTGGTTAGATTAAGCTTATGGGACAAGTGTGAGTGACTGACTATAGTAGACTTGGAAACCATTAAGAACGATTGTATTGATAGTATGACTTGATGAATAGGGTATCTAAGATGGAATAATGAGATAGTATATTGTTGACTATGGATTGAGGATTAAAATCTTGTGCTTAGAATTTGAGGATTGAGCATTGAAGGACTTTGATGACCAAGTGATTATTGGTTATCTATAAGCTGATTACATGTGATTAGAGGGTAGATCGAATATAGAATAAGTTAGAATAGGATATAATATTGCGTACGAGATCGAGAAGATATCAATTAAAACGACAAGGAACAAAGCAAAGACATATGTACATTGGTAATTAATAAATCGGGAGTTTAAAATTGAGGACTTACATTCGGAGGAGTTGTTGAGTAAAAAGAAGAAGGCCCTACGCCAAGGATAATTATTGAACGTATAATTTCTAGGAGAAGCTGTAGGAAAGGATTGACGACAAATAATGAAAAGGGCCTGTGGATTGATAGAATAAGGATACTTAGGATATGATAAGGAAATCAAGTATTTACAATTGAGGCTGGAAATATGGTTGATGATTAAACATTGTTGGTTTATAAACATTTTCAGAGAATGACCTATATTTTAGGGTATACATTAAGGTTCCATATTAGTATGAAAGATTCTAAAGGATACATGATATAGTTTATGATAGAAGGACCTTTGTTGAACCTGAACCAAAAAGATTGTAAAAAGAAACAGAAGAAATGATCACAAGGGTAGCAGATTGAGTATCGTAGCCAGAGCAGCTACATGTTATAGTTTGACCTATTGGATGATTTTAAATTTCGAGGACGAAATTCTTGTAAGGTGGGTAGGATGTAAGCCCCCTGAATTTTAGGGTTTATTTTAAATTTTCTAAATGAATTATTTTCGATAAATATTTTATTATAATTATTTCTGATCATTTAATGTTCTTCTTCGTGACTTTGATTTCTGGAGTGTCAGGGATGCCAATCTCTGAAAACTCTCTTTATGGGTTTTGTAGTAGACAAGATTATCTTCGTTTTGATATATCATGTCCCACTTAAACTTGTTCCCTTGTGCTCTTTTTGCATCGCGCAACTTCGGGTCAATTTAGACCATTTGATCGATCAAATAATTATTAATTGAATTTCCTCTTTTATCTTTGATCATCGTATGCACGTTACCGTGAATTTTAATTTAGGAGCACAAGACCAGTCGTTTTCTCAGAACCAACTTCTCATATATGATCTACTCGAGACACCCTACACCCATGACCTTCGTGTTCCACTAAGACACACCATTTTATGCTTCATTTGCTTCGCACAACTTTTCTGACACGAGACCCAATTTTAATTCATCCCACGGTGTTACATTTAATCTTCGACTCGAATTGGGGACACCCTTTCGACCCAAACTTGTCAACTCAACATATGGACCTAGCCCACATGAAGCCTACTACCCACATGACGCTTGTGTCCTATTTAGTTTAGCCTCCGCATGTTACTTATTTATCCATGGTCAAAAACACCTAATATAAATATATTTTATTTCGCCAAACCCGATTTTGATCTGACCCAGCTCAACCGAACCCAAGCACAAGCTCCATGTTATCCCCTTATGAACACCCCACACAATACCTCTTTTTCCCTATTTTAAAATATCCCTCTCTTTTATTTAATAAATATCTTTTACTCTTTTTTCTAAATTATATATATATATATATATATATATATATATATATATATATATATATATATATATATATATATATATATATATACAAATATCTCTGATCAAGGTTGAAACGGCATTCTGGAAACAAAAGGCCAGATTAACCTGGGACATGGATGAAGACCAGAATTCGGGCTTCTTTCACAAGTGCGTCAAAGGGCGTAGAAACGCTCTTAGAATCCATCGCATCAACGACGGGAACGACCATCTACTGGAAGACCAGGAGGCATTCATGAGGCTGCCATTAAGTACTTCTCCAACATGTTCGCTAAAGAAGTCGTGGTTAAAGATGACGATTTCCTGTCTGAGATCCCCTCCCTTATTCAGGATAGGGATAACGACATCCTCATCTCTCCCCCCACTGTCGAAGAGGTTAAGGCCACGGTTTGGTCCATCAATGTGCATAGTGCCCCGAGACCTGACGGGTTCAACAGAGTTTTCTACAGAACGTGCTGGGACATTATCCAGTCCGACCTCTTGGAGGCTACAATAGATTTTTTTCAAGGGGCTACGTATCCGAAATCCATATCCTCCGCCCACATCATCCTCATACCCAAGAAAGACAACCCTGAAACCTTTAAAGATTTTAGACCGATCAGCCTATGCACATTCACCAACAAAATTATTTCCAAAATCATCACCTCCAGGATGTCGGACCTCCTCCCCAAGATCATCTCCGAAGAGCAAAGCGGTTTCGTTAAAGGTCGCAATATCACCGATAATATCTTCCTAGCCCAAGAGATGATCACTTGCATGAAATTCCCGTCCAGAGGGGAAATGTGGCCATTAAACTGGACATGGAAAAAGCTTACGACCGTCTTGACTGGCAATTCATGATCAAGTTGTTCAGGGCATTCGATTTTTCCGAACCAGTGATCGACATCATCTTCAGATCCATCAACAACTCCTGGTTTTCCACCGTCATCAACGGACAAGCTCAGGGGTTCTTCAGAGCGACTCGCGGGGTCAGACAGGGAGATCCCCTCTCCTCCACCATTTTCATCGTCACGGCCGAAGCACTGAGCAGAAACCTCAAAAGCATGCCCAGGTCTCCTGGATTCCATCACTTCCACACAACGACAGGCTACCCTCTTATTACTCATCTTGCGTACGCGGACGACATCCTCATTTTCTCTACATGCGATATTGGATCCATTGAGGTGGTTATGAAGACGCTAGCCAACTACACTAGATGTTCGGTCAGAGAGTTAACAACAGCAAGAGTGTGATCTACACTCATCACAAAGCAGATAGAACTCACTCGGCTGTGTTGTCCAACATGACCTCCTTCTCCACAGCATACCCCCCTTTCCTTTATTTAGGCTGCCCGTTGGTGTACGGCAGAGCGAACTCTGGCATCTTCGACCACATGGTGGGCAAGATTTGCAACAAAATCGCGGGCTGGCACAACGCTACCCTTTCCCCTGGAGGTAAATTGATTCTCATAAAGCACGTCCTATCCTCCATCCCCCTTTACACCCTTGCCGTTTGCTCGCCCCCCATCAAAGTGCTCCACTCTATAGAATCCATCCTCGCCAACTTCTTTTGGGGTCATCTCGAGGGAAAGGATAAGCACCACTGGGCCAGTTGGGACACAATGGCCAAGCCCACTGATGAAGGGGGTCTGGGTTTCTGCAGACTGGTTCACATTGTTGACGCTCACTCAGCTAAATTTTGGTGGAAACTTTGCACCGAAAGCTCGATCTGGACTAAGTTCATGAGAACGAGATACTCCAGATTTTGCCACTTGACTGAGGCATCTGCCAACAACAGATCTTCGACGTCGTGGCGGCGCATCATTCGCGGCCGTAACCTTGCGGAACCGCACTTACGTTTGACTTTGGGCAATGCTCTTTCGCAGGCTTGCAAGGAACGCTGGTTGGGGAACGAAATCCTCAGGCTCAACGATATCACTCCGTCGCAGTGCAAGATCCGTAATTTATGGGATAAGGACGCGAATAGATGGAATTGGGATAGAGTTAGAGATTGGCTTGGTCCTCTGGCCATGGAAAGCTTGGGAGCTTCTGATCTATCGATCAGCAACGCGCATGACGAGCTCAGATGGTCCCCCAACCCGGGTGGCATCTTCACCCTGGCTTCGGCCAAATCCGTTGCCAGAGACACCCACGAAACGCCCCCCCTTCTGCCAAGTTTCGGCATACATGTATTCCCATCAAATGGTCCATTCTCATCTGGCGTGCCGTGCGCCGGAAACTTCCTACGGACGATGTCATCAAATCCTTCGGTTATTGCTTGGCGTCCAGATGCCACTGTTGTGTAGATCACCAACCAGAAACCGCCGATTACGTCCTTCTTTCTGGAGAATCTGCCTCTCAAATTTGGACGAACCTTCACAACAGGTTTAGGATTGTCCCCACGACCGGGGGCATCAACGATCTGTTGGCCAGTCAGAACATGTCTCATGGACATCAGATCGTCTCTGCCACCACATTTTGGGTATTGTGGAAAAATAGAAACAAATACAGATATGAGGGTCGTTAATACCTGCCCCCTCAACTGTACAGAGAGGTCGTCCGTCAAATATTCAACAGAAAGAGGCATTATTCCTACGCCTCGAACCTTTTTTGGGATGCCCTAGCCTGATCAGGGGTCCGCGCGCCGTGCGCTACCTCATTTGGGAGATAGCGGCAGCGGGTCGGGGGCGCTTTCTCCATTGGCGCTAGCTTTATTCGCCTAACTTTCCAATGCTCGGTGCAGCTACCGTTTTGTGGGCAACACCTCGCTTTTTTGTCTTTTTGGTCTTTTTTCGCGCGTGACGCATTTACTTGTAAAGGCTTCGGCATTTTGCGCCTGTCATTCAATAAAGTTTGGTTTCCAAAAAATAACAAAAATAAAAATAAAAATAAAAATAAAAATAAAAATAAAAATATACAAATATCTCTTTCTATCTCCTCTCAAATATCTCTCTCTTATTACTCACACACACAATCCCCCATCACCAGCACACCCCCCTCTCTCTTAGCTGACCTCTTTCTCTCTCTACTCCCTATAATATCTTTCTCTCTCTCTCTCTCTTTCTATTTTTTATATAACTAACTCTCTCTCTCTCTACAATTACACTCACACCACCCTCACCCCTCCCTCAACAGCAGCCCCCTAGTCGAACACCACCACCCTCACCCTCAACTCCATCTCCTTCATCCTCCTCCCTAGGCCGAGCACCACCACCCTCACCTTCACAAACACCACCTCCACCACCACAAATACCATCTTCACCATCATCACTACACATCACCACCACTACTCTGAGCACCACCACCGTGCCGCTCGTTGTGCCCCCACCGGGCCTTCGCCACCGCCGGAGACCGTCGCCGCCGTCACGCGCGTGTACCAGCAGCAGCACGCACAGCAAGCAGTAGCAGCTGCGATAACAGCACGCATCGATAACACGCAGCAAGAAGATGAACTCCTATAAACTCTTTGTCCACAAAGAGTTTGTACGAGTTCTTCTCCCGAAATACAACTCTATATGTTATTGCTTTCAATCTCTCATTCCCTGATGGAAAATGCAGCATGTGTGTTACTGTAATTGGCCAATCACTCTTGTAAACATCAATATATAGGAGATTTTTTTAACTCTCTCGTGACTCTCTTGCAATAGTATTCTAGCTCGAGAAGAGAAAAATCTAAGTACAGTTGTTACTAAACCTTCCACCATGCTAATCTGATACGGCCGATACATATCCGATACGGCCGATACCGAATCGATAAGGCCGGTACGAATCCTAGCTATACGGCCGATACATATCGGATAGGACGATACCAATTCGCTAAGGTCAATACCAATTTGATACGGCCTAAACCAAACCTATAGACCGATACTAGTCTGATGCGGTCGATACTAAGTACATCTGGCCTATATGCCAACGGATCCACCAGTTACATGATTATATACTAATTTTGTTTAGTTTGTCTTATTATACAGATTTTCACATCCAATCTGTGATGGATCGTTATTTCGTTGTTCGTACATGGATGTACAAACGATAACACGAGAGCAGAATAGGTATGAGTGACGATTTTCAGGCAGGCGTGGAAGTGTTTCTTAAGTATGCCATTAGAAAAGCTTAGTATATGGACGATAACAAAATCAAGTGTCCATGTCGTAATTGTCGCAATAGACGTTACGAAGAAGTGGTGAGTGTAAGAGATTATTTGACCCGTAAGGGTTTCGTACGTGATTACGGCCTGTGGTCATCGCAAGGTGAACTATATGCGGAATGACAGGTTGCAAATGCTACTACTTATGCTTTTGATGATAATGCTGCAACGGATTTTTTCGTCGAAGACGACGAATGCTCTGTTGATTATGGAGACATGCAGAACCTTGCACGAGATATGGTGTACGACGCGGCAGGGCCTAATTTTGATCCGGAGGATCCTAATCCCGAGGCGAAGGAGTTCTATGATAAGTTTCAGGATGCTGAAACTTCTTTATATCCTGGTTGTGAGCCACATTCTGTACTGTCAGTGACGATGCGGTTGTTGAACATAAAGTCTGATTTTAACTTTTCACAAACTTGCTATGATCGGATTATACAACTAATCAAGGAGGTGTTATCGAACGAATCAAAAGAGCTTCCAAAAAACTTCTACAAGTCGAAGATGATGGTCTGACAACTGGGACTGGGGTACGAGAAGATAGATTGTTGTCGCAACGAATGCATGTTGTACTACAAGGAGAACGAGGATATAGAAAGTTGTCACGCCCCAGAACCAGAATACTGAAGAACGGGGATGTGCATAGCCAGCTATGTATAACGGAGCGGCAACCACCCCGCTATACGGTCACGGCTGTCTAGCTATGTGAGGGTATGCTACAAACCATCAGTCTCTTAAGGTCAATAACAAGCCTAGTGTCTCAATCATAAACAAGTAAGTAGTTGTTACAAGATATCAGATCACCAAATATACAATTGTAAGGCGTCCCAAACATTACATATCCAGATGATCATGAAGCTAGACGTACAAAATGTGAGGACTAGCAAAAGTTAAGTCATACATGATCAACCTCGAGTTGCCAATCATGTTACAGCCCGTAGGCAGACAGTAAGTAAAAATGTACACGAGCTAACACTGGCTCGGCTGCTAAATGCCTCAAAAGAATAATTTTACAATAAAGTGGGAGAGACAAAAAGAAACCCACTCATTGCCCTGGTTACGCCTGGCGGTCACCATCGGGCTGGAAAGCAGGTAGATCCTTTGCTGCTGCTCCGGTATCTGGCCATACAAAACCAGCTGGGTCAGACCCCAGAAAGAGCAAGTGCCACAAAGGAGGCTTCACTTAGGAACTAAAACCAGCAAATAGCACAATAATATAATTACAAATAAGAGACAGTAATATAAGAAAAGCATGACAGGTAAATATAAAAGACAATTTTGTACAGAATCAGTAAAAGATAGGACATATAGAAGAGCATGACAGGATGATATACGATAAGATAACCATGGGACTATTCAGATATCCAGGTTACAACCCTTAAACCAAACAAGGACCGGGGTTGTAACCCTTCGTCTGAACAGAACTTGGTTTCTCCCACCATTTATCGGCAAGGTAAATATAAGAAATATGCAACAATCTTGTACAAGATCAAGATGATACTAGACTGATTGAGCTCCACCCAACATTCATGGCCAAGCAATAAGTACGGCTTGATACTTTAACTAACTAGGGTTATCACAGGCCTAGTTACTAGCAAGATGCGATGAGAATTCCAAGTCCGGTTACCTGTTTGTTACTACCTGAGTGATCCCAGCAAGAAAAGAAAAAGATAGCATGATATAGCAGGCACACTGTAGTAAGATACATGTGTCCTAAGGTACCACACTCGACGGCGGGCTGGAAGTGCGCTCATCTCGACGGATAGCAACAAATCCCATGTATATATATATATAAGGCCGGGACTAAAGGGGCAACAGGTAACTGGGAAATTCTCCATGAACTAATTGATCAATCTAGTCATTAACCTAGCCAGATTTAGTATGAATCCCTGACCGTGGTACTCAGGGATCATGCCCTAGACATGATGCAAGACACAATCGGACTAGTAGTTTATACAAGCATAATCTATGCAAACAACCACGGTATCCAGGCCAATGAATTAATTTGTCAAGAGTGCGCCACGACGGGCCACTATCAAGCATTGTCAGGGTACTTGTCAAGAGTGCACCACTACGGGTCACTGTCGTGTCATGTGTAGCAGGTCAAATTATCAGGTCAAGTTATCATGTCAGGAGTGCACCACGACGGGCCACTATCAGGTCATGTTCAATTATCATTTCTAAACATATTTAAATGAATTCGTGATTATCAAGTTCATGACAAAAGGCGTAAGGATATAAAATGGGCATAATATATCTAATAAAATATCAATACGCAGGGCTATAGGAGAGCCATGCGGCTAAGGCATATGCGGCCAGGAATGATCTCATGCGGCTGGAAAGAGCATAGCCCATGCGGCTGAATAAGGTCAGGCGCATGCGGCAAAAAGGGAAATGCTTAGGGCGCATGCGGTTAGGAGGGCAAGGACACATGCGGCCAGGGAGGCAAGGGCGCATGCGGTCCCAAGAAATCGGGTCCCATGCGGCCAACGAAAGAGCGGGCTTCATGCGGCTGAATAGAAGCAGTCCATGCGGTCAAGGGAGTGATGGACGCACATGCGGCTGAATGGAAGCAAGTCCATGCAGCTGAATAGGTTCGACCTTATGCGGCAGTGGGAGACTGCGGTCCTATGCGGCCAGCGAGTGCTTGAGTTAATGCGGCTCAGGATGGGTAGAGTCCCATGCGGCTGTGGGGAGCAATGCCTATGCGGCTCAGAAGGGGAGAGTACTCATGCGGCCGAGAGGGTGCTGTACATATGCGGCTATTGGGAAGATAGGGCGCATGAGACTAAGTCAGAACATTCATGCGGCTGGAAGAAGCGGGGTCCTCATACAGCCAGCGGGAAGGGCGCATGCGGCTCAGGGAGTTCAGAACTTATGCGGCTGGGGATTGAGCGAGTTATGCGACCAGATGAGTTCGGCCCTCATGCGGCTCAAGTACTTCCAGCCATACGGCTGAAGAGAACACTTGTCGTATGAATTATTCATGCGGTCAAGTCAAGCACAGTTCATCTTCTCCAAAAATTCCGAGAAGAAGAACACCATGAGAGCCAAGTTCTCAAGCTCCATAACTCCATCATCCGGAGCCCAAATCCGAACTTCCATAGGTCAAAATGGGGTAGAACGAGATTCTTAACAACATGGAACCATAAAAACTCGAAAATAACAAGATTAAATAGATCAAAACCCAAGAAATTCGAAATTAAAATAAACTTAGATCTACAAGAATCTAGCCATGGAAATTAAAAATGCCAAGTACTAAAGAGTGTTAGAATGCTGCAAAGAAGAGAATAGAACAATAAAATTTGGGTTCCTCCATGAAGCAAGATGTACTTGCCTAGACCTCTTCCTGGTCAGTGGAGAGTTAATGAAGGAGAAGAAGAAGAGTAATGAGGAGGGAGAAAGGAGTTGGGGTTAATAAATGGTAGTGGTGGTAGGTAGGGGTTCATGCTAGCCCAAACCAAGCCAAACCAATCCAAGCCCAACCCGAACCAAGCCAAGCCAAACCGAGCCAATACAAGAACCCAAGACTAGCTAACTAGGACAAGTCGAAATACGGGTCTGAGATACGTACACGTATACAGAATACGTAATACGAACCACGGGCATTACAAAAGTTGTAGCTTCTGTAATGTGGATCGTTACAAGCCAGTCAGGGGAAAAGGAAAGTCAACTAGAAAATGACGTCCTTACAAGTATATGCATTACTTGTCGATCACGAAGCGCTTGTAGAGGATGTATATGTCTCAGAATACAGCAGAACACATGACGTGGCACAACGAAGAACGCACAAAGGACGATTGAGAATTGTCACATCCTTCGGATGGAGAGGCGTAGAAATATTTTGATTTGCATCATCCAGATTTTGCTGTAGAGTCTAGAATGTACGCATGGGGCTATGTTCTGATGGCTTCACCCCTTTCGGGCAGTCGGGATCTCAATACTCCTGCTGGCCGATCATTCTGACCCCTTACAATCTGCCACCATGGATGTGTATGAAGACTCCTTATATGTTCTTGACAGCTATCATACCGGGTCCCAAAAATTCGACGAAGAATATCGATATATATATTTACAGCCGTTGGTGGATGAGCTGAAACAGCTGTGGGAGATCGGCATCGCGACCTATGATATTTCCAGGAAACAGAACTTTCAGATGAGAGCTTCACTGATGTAGACAATCAATGATTTTCCCGCATACGGTATGCTGTCGGGATGGAGTACTCACGGCACCATTTCATTAATGGCTTCAGGTTTAAGGCAACTCAGAATGCTATAAATGTCGAATTTATCAATGACGACATCAGTACCAAGGATTCCGGTGTTTGCTTAAGAGGCTCCATCTATGACGACGAACCGGACTTTGACTATTATGGAGTGCTTCGGGATATTGTAGATTTACAATATTCTGGCCCTTATGATATGCATATTGTGATGTTCAAATGTGAGTAGTTCGATACGACACCAAATATCGGTTGGAGAATCGATAAACAATTTGGATTTGTCAATATAAATCATCGCAGGAGGTATAGAGGGTCCGATATAATTGCGATAGCAAATCAGGCTGTTCAAGTCTACTATACAAGCTACCCAAGGCTTCGTAGAGATCGATTTGACTGGTGGGAAGTATGCAAGATTAAATCTACAAATACATTCAATATTGGAGACCCAGCATACCAAGAGGACCAGATCGAAAAGTCCCAATACTTGGGACAACACTCGAATACAATGGATGTTGAAGATATTATTGAGGAAAATAGAAGAGAGAAAGAGGTTGATACATAAGACTTAGCTGTCAACCAGGGGAGAAAGAGGCGTCTTGTCCCAAATATTGAGGCAGAAGAAGAAGACGAAGAAGAAGAAGAGGAAGAAGAAGAAGAAGAAGAAGAAGAATTTGATGGGGATGAGGATGCAGATGAAATTAACGATGAAGATAAGGATGAGGATGAGGATGAGGAGGAGGATGATGATGAAGACGAGGCCGAGGATGAGAACGAAGACGATGATTAGGTTAAATATTGTTGTATATTAAAATTACTTCCAATTACGTGAATTAAGTTTGACCTCATAAAAGCAAATACGTAAATTAATGTTTTTTTCGTTCGATTATTTACTTATTGCAGATGGCACTCCTAGTCTTTTTCGTCGCACTCGTCTCCCTACTGTTGGTATGTATATTTTAGTTTAGAATTTTATATTCATTTATACTTTTATATTGTTAATTATGTTTATGTGTTCTACTTACAGGTCATGATGGCTGGCCGTGGTCGTGGTGCTGGTGCTGGCGGTGGTGGTGGTGGTGGTCGTGGTCGTAGTTGTGCTGGTGGTCGTGGTCGCATTCAATCTTTCCGAGATGTGACCCCATCTAGCGAGTCCGACCTGGAGAGTACCCCGGGCACAGACGCATCCCGCCGTTGATCAAAAACTTTATCGAGGCATGAGTCTGGATCTGCTAGCGGATCCGTTCCGCTATCGGACCCACCAGCGGATCCACCAGTTGATCCCTCAGTTACTGCACAGTGGGCCCCAGAGTACCCCTATACTCGGTTCCATCCGATTACTGGGGAGTACATGCGCGGACCCGCGGATCCTCCGACGGCACCAGAGAGGCCGAGAGGCGAGTTCCGACGAGAGCTATGGCCCGCATGGATCTTGTAAGTAAATTTAAGATAATTTATTAAATATCTTTCATTTATTCAAGTTTAAAATCGACATATTTATTCTTTGTAGGTTTTTTCCGTTTAATGATGCCAGGGCTCTTGGAGAAATTATCACGGCTAACTTCCATGGTCCCTACCTCAACTTTTGGTCGGTGCCCCCAAACTTGAAGTACGTCTGGCTCGACGAGTTGAGGGTATATATCTATATCTTTTAGTTAATTATTAGTTACTCTTTAATCAACCATTTTTTAAATTACGTGATAATTGAATTTGTATGTTAGACGACGTACTGGTGGCTCCCCCATCGCGAGGACGCGATCCGTAGGACCTACAGAAGCGCTGCCTCTAAGAAGATATGGGATATGATTCATGACCTGAAAATGGGGCAGACGAGGCCGAATTGGATCCGGCAGGACTATTATGAGGACCTCTTAGATATGATGAATACTCCTGCGTACAAGGAGAAATCAGAGAAGGCGAAGGCGAACTGACAGGCCGCAGGGCTTCATACGGGGGGATCAAGGCCCCACGCAGTGACGCTTGTAGATCTGGTGAGATACCGTAAATTCATTTCACTATCGAATTATGTATTATTAATATACGGAGTTAATTAAGTTCTACGGAAATTTCGTATACAGACCCAACGGGCGGTGAAGGAGGGAAGGGCGCCAGAATCGGTCACCATACACGACGTGTTCCAGCATACACACAAGAGACGGAAGGACGGGAGCTTTGTCGACGAGAGGGCCAAGGAGACTGATGTAAGTACTTATGTTTATGCGATTTACGTTAGAATTAAAATTATTCGGACTATAACTTAGGTAAACTTAGGATTCACACTTAGCTTAGGGAAACATAGGATTTAGATTACAACTTAGGTAAATCTTATGATAAAAACACATTCATTTGGTAGGCTGCGTATCGTGAGGCCCTTAGTCGGGCTCAGTTAAGTGACACCGAGGATATCGGTGAAACGACGCCTGCCCGGACGCCCTCTTCTTTGGCCTCTCGTAACGACTTGTTCGTAGATTCCGTCGGCGGCTTTAAGAAAGGGCACATGTACGAAGTCGGCTCCCTAGGGCCGTTGCACATGGTGACTCAGAGATTTCTACCGACACCGTCTCCTCCGGCGGCCCCGGCAGACGATGATGTTAGGTCGCAGCTTACGCAGTTGCACGAGGCGGTGTCGTCCTTGCGAGAGCAAATTACCACATACTTTCTGCCTTCGTCTGCTGCTGCCGATCCGTCTGCTGCTGGTGTCGGTCCGTCTTCTACTGGTGCCGGTCCGTCGACTACTGCTCTCGGTCCTTCTTCCGTCGGTCATCTTTCTTTCAACCCTGCTGCCCCTCTGGTACCGCCTCCGACTGTGACGACACTCCTTGATTTCATGTCGCCAGAGCAGCCACGCCGACTTTCGAGCACTGTCTTCGAAGGCTTGCCGCCATACCTGGTGGATCACTATATACGTCGGGCGTAGGAGGGATTACCACCACCGGACAATCGAACTCCTCCTCCTCCTTGAAGTATTGTATACGAAAATTTTGAATATTTGTGACAATTTTGGAATATTTATGGGAATTTCAGATTATAACGACGGATATTAGTTTATAATTTCAGGATAATTGGTGTCTATTTTATATTGGTTTGGTCTATGTGATTCTTGGATAATTGGTGTTCATTAAATTCGTATGTGCATATTTAGTCTATGTGATTCTTGGATAATTGGTGTGCATTATATATTTGGTCTATGTGATTGTTGGATAATTGGTGTGCATTATATATTGGTTTGGTTTATGCATATTTGTGTGAACAGGGAAAGCTCTGCAATTTTTTTCAAAAATATCTCAGTTAGCGACGGACTAGTGACCGGTTAGCGACGGATATTTCCAGTTTTCGACTACTTGTCGACGGAATATCCGTCGCTAACTGGAGTTTTGAAACTATTTCCAGTTAGCGACGGCTTGTCGACGGCTAGCCGACGGCATATCTTGCTTGGCGACGACCTTCCGACGGAATATCCATCGGCAAGGTACTGGTGGTATGTAGCTGTACATAATGTTAGCGACGGATATTCCGACAGAAATCTGTCGCTCATCCGTCGACATAGCGACTGACTAGTGTCGGAAAATCCGTCGCCAAGGTTCTGGAAATACATAGTTCGACGGAACATCCGTCGCCAAGGTTCTGGAAATTCATGACATTTCCAGAACAATGGCGACGAATTATCCGTCACTAGTCCGTCCTTCGTCGACGGATGAGCGACGGAGTAGCGACGACTTATTCGTCGCCATGGTTCTGGAAATGTCAAGCATTTCCAGAACATGGTCGACGGATTATCCGTCAGTATTCCGTCGCTAATCCGTCCTTTGTTAGCGACGGCATTCGACGGAATAGCGACGGAACGATACCCTCTGATACACTGTTACGATGGGTTACCGACGGACTATCCGTCGCTAGCTTCTACACAGTTCAGTATTTGATAATTGAAATCGACGAAAGACCGTCGGAAAGTCGTCGCCAATGCATCGTATTGTGACGACGAAAAGCCGTCGCTATTCCGTCGCTTGACGATTACATAGCGACGGATCTTTATTAGGGACGAGCTGATGGCCGACGGATTATTTTGACCAAGATCCATCAGTGATCGGTCGCTAATACAAATTGTCGACGGATGGGCGACGGATCTGGCCGTCACTAAATCGACATATTTTGGTAGTGTGGAGACACATAGAGAAGCCTATGAAACTTCAAACATGAGAATCTATCAACAAAATGATAGAATTCTTGAAGTTGAGGCAGAATTGGCTCGATTGAAGGCAGAGAGAGAGCAGTTGATTGCAACTCGAGACAAACATCTGGCACAGAGCTCAATACTGGAAGAGAAGGTCTTTGGTGCTGAAGCTACCATAAAAACCCTTGATGACGCCAAGGATAAGATGATAGCTACTTTTGCCGGACTATCGCATCACTGCAGAGGCTCGTCGCACCATAGCTACTATAACTGTATTGAGTTCTCGTGAGAGGCATTTGGCAGAGTTGCAGAAAATGCTTGAAGATGTATCTACTCCACCTTAGAAAATAAAGAATTTTGTATTCTTCTTTTCATATCATCATTAAAGAATTTTGTATTCTGTCTCTTTTTTTTCTTTTGCTATAATATTTCAAATCATGCAATGAATGAAACATTTTTTTATAAAATGGTTGTGAGATAGAAAACAATTATCAGAGGTTATATGGATATGATAAGTCTTCCAAACTCAACAAAGTAGATTATATCTATCCAGAGGTAATGTGAACATGATAGATAATAAATCTTGTCTTCTTTTTAGAGCATACAATATTATCACAGGTAATATGAACATAATAGATCATAATGACTCAAAGAAAATAGATTAATATCTATTCAGAGGTAATATGGACATGATAGATGAATAAGGAAAAGAAGTAGATTTAAAATTTATTTAGAGGTAATAAGGACATGATAAATAATAAATCTTTTTCTTTCTGGAATCAGATGGTAAGACAGAAAATTAAAATTCTCTTTTAGGAGAATAAATAATCAGCTTAACCAAACCTTGGTAGCTGGAGAATGAAGAAGAAATTCAAACATAGTATTTGTCAACCCCTTGACCAAAATTTTCGAATTTATTAAATTATACCTATTTGTTATTTTCTCGTTTATTTGTTATGTCTTATAAAATTGTTATTCAAAGTGCAATGAGGGACCAATTGGTAATATAGGGTTTTGGCAGGGACCTAAAGGAAATTCTGATTCCTAAACCTTCAGGATAATCGAGTTTAAATATGAGCTGATCTCAGCCTCTTTAAATTTGAACTGAGAAATTCAAATTCAGGAAGCTATGGCTGGTTACAACCCTGCCTTCGAATTGATCAAATACTCTCCAGTATTTGAGATATATCCCAAGAGATTCAAATCTCTTCCTCTTATCTCTACTAGAAATCCAACTTGCTATATAAAGAGTTGAGGCAGCCGTCCACCTCTAAAAAAACCCTAATCTCTAATTCTTCTCTGCCGAAGAGCAATCAGGAAAAAAGACTTGGAACCAGTTGGACTTCTCGGTTAACAACTACGTAATTCTACCCCTTCTAATGGCTGTCATTGTTTCATAATAAAGTCAATCTAGGTGTATGACCCATAGGTTGGGGAAGTAGGCGAAACATGGAGAGTTACACCAAAACCTGTACCAAGTTCCCTGCCACAGAACGCTCTAGGAACCTAGGAGTAAAGCCACTCGTATCAAACCTGAGTATCAGATGGATACTGCTAACAAATTCCTGCTTTTCAGTTCATAAGCCAAACTGGCATGAACATCCCTGCACAGTAAAGACACCACACAGGAAATCAGGGTAGGGCCATAGGACAGGGGTATTAATGATACATCTATAGGGTCCTACTGCTATACATAGTTCATCAATTCAGTTAAGAATTCATCTAGGACCTGGATACCAAGTAGGTAGGTATCCCAGCACCAGATTAGGACTTCACCCTTGAATCAACTTGCAAGTGGTTGCCTAGAACAGTTGGCCAAGAAGAGGTCCAACAGGATTGACCTTAGACCAATCCCTGGGTGCATTACAAGTCGAGTTACCACCAACACATTACAGGAAAGGATCCTAAAATAGCAGGGGATACATGAGTATCCCACATACCTGGATGTCCATTGCGTCATATATGTAACAGTACAAGGAAAGCATGGCATGTGGGAAACCTGTGTTTAATGAAGGTCAGCTTACTCGAGTATCAGTTAGCAAAGGCAAACTAACAGTCATACACAATGTGCCCTTAGCATGACCCATGGGCAAGTCCACGATTCCATCAAAGTTCTTTAACTCAGTGAAGCCTTCACCCACATCATACAATTCTTATTTTATGTCCTTTCTCAGGTATCAGGACTTTTCATTGAGATTGATTGGTGACAAATCCAGTATAATTATTTTCTGGATTCCGTAAGTTCATGTTATTGCTTCTTGACTAATCTCATATGGAAACCGTATCTGTCATACTATTAGAATAGTCTGACCTTGATGTATAATCTGTCCTATGAAACAAGGGGTTAAGATATTAGTAAATGGCAGGTTAACTTGTACTTCTCTATGTATGGCATCACATTGAATATAAGTAGGAACCATGGTACCAGTTTAGGGGTTAGATAGGCTCTGTACAGCCTATATGAATACCATTGTACTGCCTCACCGAGAATACATGTATACTCCATATTTTATAGATAGAAATATGAATGTGGTCTTGGCTACACTATCTTAACCAGTCCACAATGTCACTTTGTGTTCAGTCCCAAGATAAGGTATCAGAACACACCTTAAGTATCAGCCCCTACCATGATCTTGTCGTTTAGATAGATGATGTGTACCAATCAATGGTTGAAGCATGCCAATATAATGTGGGCAGTCTCTATGTGCAGGTTTACACAGAGCCTGGATTGCACTAGAATGCACAAGTTGTGCAGTGAACAGGCACGAAGGAGAAGAGACTTAAGGAAATAGAAATGACCAAGAGACATCAGACCACAATTAGTTGTTAGTCCACTCTTAGTTGTTGTATTATTTCTTGGAAGTTGGTATCAGTCAAATACATGTAAAAATCCTCAGTCCTTCCATATATAGTGTAGACTTTATACAAGATGGGATGTGTTCCATGTCCAGTTGTATGGAGGAGGAGTAACCCATATTAACTACTTGTTGTTCAGTCCCCTGTAGGGTAGGGTTCAAATCAGTCCTATTCTAAGAGTGCATTGGGAGCAGAAGATCCTGAGAAGACCTTGCATTGCTGCACTCAAGATGCACCATAACTGTTTTGTCAGACACTAGGAGTGTATAGTCTAATCACTGAGATATTGTTTTGGTATATAGGTAAAACCGAGCCCACTGAAACCAAATTGATCCAGGTTCTTGATACATATTTTAATGTTCAGTTAGTTTGGTAAACTATGAACTAGGCATCAAGTAATAGAGAATTTCGAGTAACTTGACACTATGGTACAACCTGTGAAGAATGTAGCCTTTGGGTTCCTAGAATTTATCTTCTATTTTGGAGATTTTTTTTTTCTATTATTTTATTTTAGTTAGAATTTAATTTTTGATAATTAGGAATTGATTTGGTATCACAAGGGTGCGTACCTAAGCCTATAGCTTAAGTATAGTAAAACTAGGACATATGTGGTCTCCAGGGTCCCCATACAGCCCCTAAAGTATTATTTTAATATTTTAGAATTTCTTGGATTTTTAGAATATTTTTAGATAATTTTTATATATGGTTTTATTATTTTCTTAAGCTTCTAGGAATTGTTGTAAAGGCATCCGAGAGTATTTTTGAGGTCAAATAAATTATTTGGACTCTAGAACCCTCAAACAAATTTCTAGAATTTTTTAGAAATTTTTAGGAATTTTTTGGGTTTTATTTGGAATTTTTAGGATTTTTCTTGATTTTTATTTAATTTTCCGAATATTAAAACCCTATTTTCCAAACAATTACCCAGTCAGCTGAGCGGGGGGCCCACCCGACAGCCGTTCGGGCACGCGTGGCAGGTCCACCCGTCAGTCTATGGGTGGAGCCACGTGGGTTTCCTTAATTAGAAGCCGAGCCAACGGCTGAGCTGGCTCACCCCAAGGCCGCCTCAATTATGGACCGCTGGATCTGGGCGGGAGGCAGCAGATGCTGCCACGTGTCCCCGCCCAGCCGCCTCAAGCCGCATCCACCGACTCCTATTCCCTATATATATTAATGTATATTTAGGTTTTCCGAAAACCCTATATTTTATTCAGCAGCTTTTTGTGGGAGAGTTCGGTAGAGTTCTTCGACTTCGCGGAGGGTTTGCCGTTGATCTAGACGTCCTTTTCACGCTCCATTTTTTTTGTTAGAAGCGTATTGAGGTTAGGTTTCTGAATATATAATTTATTTTATGTTATTCTGATCTCGAATTTCTGAATAATTATTTGAGTGTCGGTTGTCCAAAAATCAACACGTCGTACGGTTTTCGAGATTCCGAGCAATCTCGAACTCCGTTTTGTGATCCGTTTGAAGTTTTGGAAAGCTGACACCGAGCTCTACAACCTATAATTTTTCCAGTAATTCTAAGCTTCATCTAGTATTTTATTTTGTTCTTAGAAGTCAGATTTGGTCAACGGTTCATCGATTTGGTCATGGTTAGCCATAATGGCGATAACTTTTGACCAAATCGTGATTTTGCAGCACGGTCGATTCAGTGCACTCATGGCGCTAAAATCTACCATGTTGCACACTCAAACTTTTGAATTCATAATGGTTGACCAGTTAGTCAATAGTATGTCTCGGTTTGCGTGCCACGGATCCCGAATTTGGAACCGTGACTTTCCTTGGCCAATTATTTGTGTTTAGATTCTATTTTCATATTTAAATAGGTTAAAATAGATTTTTAGAGGGTTTATTCCAGAATTAAAATAAGATTAATTAATTTAACCCATTAGCAACCTTCTAAGATTTTTAGAGTGGGAATTGTATATCTAACTTGTGGTTGTTTGCGCGACGGGGTTCGTGGGATGATAGCTTGATTTGATAGCTTCTAGGCTGGAGTTCATCTTGTCTTCAACTTGTGAAATCAATCCATCCAGGAGTTCAGGCAAGTACTTGTTGACACCTTCATGTGCATTTACTTTATATTGTCGTATTTTACTTATACATGCTATCTTCCGTGTCTTGACTGTTACACACACGAGAGTTGAGTGTTGACTATTGATCATGTTTTCTCATTGTTATCGTGATCGTTATCGTGATCGTGTTTTCGTGATTGTGAGGAATGGATATTGGAGGGGTACAATTACTAGGCACGTGGACAAAGCCCATATTGTATTGTTGGCAACTCTCCCGGTTACGGGGGTGGGCCTTATAACCTCATCGTTCGCCCAAGCCGTCCATGTGTAGGAACGTTGTACTTCTCATGACACGTGCACCATTATTGTTTTCATGAGTGTCTGTCATTTTCATTCTTGCAACTTTCTCATTTAGTTTATCCTATTACATGTTTCTTGTTCATACTGTTTATGTCTCCATTGATCATTATTTCACATGTTTATTGTTATATTGCTTTATATTGTATTTGTATTATGATGGCTAGACTTGTACTTGTTCTAATCCTGACTGGATAACCATTTTTCAGTTGTAGACGACGTGATCTTTCCAGAGGTTTACGGTGAGTATGTTGGAGACACTGACGTTACTGGCGTACCCGGTTCCAGCACTGATGCGAATTAGCATATTTTCTTCCTTATGGATTCGTATTAGTTAGTAGTTATAGTTATGGAGTTAGTTGTCTATTTTATTTTCTGTTATCCTGGTTTGCTCCCGAGACTTTCTGAGTTGTAGTGGATTTTTCATATTTATAATATTGAGACTATTGGATATTTTAGTGATTTTTGCTGGCTTAGTTGTGGATGATATATATGCGTGTTGTGCTTGTTGTGGACCATTGTTTTCATAGACAGCGTACTACCGCCGAAGCTGCGGCGTAGGCTGGACTTGGCCTCGAACTCGTATCCCAAAATTGGGAGCGGGTCGTGACAAAGCAACAGAGTTATGTACCTGTCCTGAACAGGAGTGTGTCTGCAGTGTTCAGCAGCACTCCATGGTCGATAGATTGTGTATCAGTCAGTGAACGAGAATTATAAAAGATGTAGTATCCGGATTGGTTCTAATAACCAATCCAAGCATTTAAAGTATCAGACTGATACTTGTTACCATATGAAACCTGTAACAGTATGATGCATGGTAGCATATTCAACTTTTGTATCCAAGTGAGGGCTTTTGGCCACAACTGAGGCACACACCCTAACTGTATATCGTTTGTAGCTGACATGAAAGTCTAGGTTGGAATATATATCCCAATATGGGCATATAGCCGTGGGTATCAAGTTGTATACTAAGTATTATATGGATGATTGAAAATAGGTCAGACCACCCTTGTATTAGGATTTCAATGAAATCAATTGCAAGGTACTAGTTACATCAAATCAATCCCCCATTAGATCATTATAGGTAATACAAATGAATAGAAGGGAATTCAATACTACCACCCAGTGTAAACCAAAAAGGGTAGGATTTGATCTAAGGGCTTGAGAAGACCAAGTAGATAGATTGGGCTTAATTGTGAATTACTTATTGACATTGTGATTTATAAAATAGGTTCTTTGGACTCTGACTTGGTGATTGACCCACATCTGTAGCTAAGGACCCCAGGCAAGTATACCTTGCCTTTCTACACAGCTTTATTTACATGCACTGTCTTTTTATTATTATCCAGTTTTTCTCATATTATTGACATATATCTTTCATATCCTGCTTGTATATTTATATCATTGCTTTGTAGACCGTATACACAGTTAGCTTTGTGTCTTATTGGTCGTGTTCACTTGTGCCTTGATTGAGTCGTGCCATGGGTCGAGAAGTCATGAACTGAACTACTTTACCTCATTGTCTTGAAATCGTGAAGCTAACCTGCAAGTCCACATTACGGGCGAGGGTTAGTAGTTATTGGTCCATACCTGCGAGTCCACATTAGGGACGAGGGTGATGCTAGCCTGCGAGTCCACACTAGGGACGAGGGTTAGTAGTATATGGTTCACACCTGCGAGTCCACACTAGGGGCGAGGGTGATACTAACCAGCGAGTCCACACTAGGGATGAGGGTTAGTATTATATGGTTCACACCTGCGAGTCCACACTAGGGGCGAGGGTGATGCTAACCTGCGAGTCCACACTAGGGACGAGGGTTAGTAGTATATGGTTCATACCTGCGAGTCCACACTAGGGGCGAGGGTGATGCAAGCCTGCGAGTCCACACTAAGGGCGAGGGCTAGTAGTTGATCAAACCTGCGAGTCCACACTAGGGACGAGGGTTTGAGTATTCGATTTGGTTATCCATTGACATCTTGACACGGGTCCTCTCGTACTCGTTCAGCAGTTCATTTACGTGTAGTCAGTGTACAGATTCATATTTTAATCATTGCTCAGTTTTTCTTGTTTATTCTTTATTTTTCTCCATGCATAATAAACTGTTAGAAAGGCTCGTTTTTATGTATCTTGCTAGTCCTCTGAGGACCTGATGATCTCTTCAAGTTTAGCTGAGTTTGAGTCGAGAGCAGTTGAGTAGGTTGAGTCAGCACCAGACCGCGGTACTTTGCAGTTGAGGTTGCCTTGATTAGCAGGTTGTATTCAGTTAGTGTATTTTATGTACTTTTCTTTTTCCATCTACTGGTAGCGGATTTGTGTCCACCGGATGTGCATTGATTCTTGAAAATATTCAGTTATATTCATTATTGTTCAGTTTCATGTCTTATCATTGATCTTGGTTGTGACATGATTATTCTGTGGATGAGATATAGATTACCATGAGATTCTAGATTATCGTGAATTGTGTATATTAGACAGCGTACTACCGCCAACACTGCGGCGTAGGCTGGGCTTGGACACTTCTTGTATCCGGAAGCGGGTCCGGGTCGTGACAAGTTTTTTTGGTGGCCTATGCAGGTCTACGTTAATCACTTCGGTTACGTCACTGTACCGTCGTGAGCCTGCGAATAGGAATAGACACTTAGGATCTCATCCATATGTCTTGACTCATTATTAGCCTCTAGTCCTTGATTTGCATCCTGTTTGAAACGGCTAAAGTGTTTTCTTTGTTTCAGTTAAGATGAACTCTCAAAACAGGAACAACACCGCAGGGAGCAGCTGGCAAAATTTCTAGTAGATACTGACAGTAGTATAGATAGACTTATATTTAAACTTTAGGAGGAATTGAATTTCTATTATAGCGATTTATTCTAGAACATTCATTCTAGTAGATCAGCTCATAAAAAAATTTCGAGGACGAAATTTGTTTAAGGGGGGTAGAGTTGTCAACCCCTTGACCAAATTTTTCGAATTTATTAAATTATACCCATTTGTTATTTTCTCGTTTATTTGTTATGTCTTATAAAATTGTTATTCAAAGTGCAATGAGGGATCAATTGGTAATATAGGGTTTTGGCAGTGACCTAAAGGAAATTCTGATTCCAAAAACCTCAGGATAATCGAGTTTAAATACGAGCTGATCTCAGCCTCTTTAAATTTGAACTGAGAAATTCAAATTCGGGAAGCTATGGCCGGTTACAACCTTGCCTTCGAGTTGATCAAATACTCTCCATTATTTGAGATATATCTCAAGAGATTCAAATCTCTTCCTCTTATCTCTACTAGAAATCCAACTTGCTATATAAAGAGTTGAGGCAGCCGTCTACCTCTAAAAAAAACCCTAATCTCTAATTCTTCTCTGCAGAAGAGCAATCAGGAAAAAGACTCGGAACCAGTTGGACTTCTCAGTCAACAACTATAGGTAATTCTACCCCTTCTAATGGCTGTCATTGTTTCATAATAAAGTCAATCTAGGTATATGACCCATAGGTTGGGGAAGTAGGAGAAACGTGGAGAGTTACACCAAAACCTGTACCAAGTTCCCTGCCATAGGATGCTCTAGGAACCTAGGAGTAAAGCCACTCATTTCAAACCTGAGTATTAGATGGATACTGCTAACAAATTCTTGCTGTCCAGTTCGTAAGCCAAACTGGCATGAACATCCCTGCACAGTGAAGACACCACACTGGAAATCAGGGTAGGGCCATAGGACAGGGGTGTTAATGATACATCTATAGGGTCCTACTGATACACATAGATTCATCAATTCAGTTAAGACTTTATCTAGGACCTGGATGCCAAGTAGGTAGATATCCCAGCACCAGATTAGGACTTCACCCTTAAATCGACTTGCAAGTGGTCGTGACAAAGCAACATAGTTATTGGGAGCGGGTCGTGACAAAGCAACAAAGTTATGTACCTGTCCTGAACATGAGTGTGTCTGCAGTGTTCAGCAGCACTCCATGGTCGATAGATTGTGAATCAGTTAGTGAACGGGAATTATAAAAGATTTAGTATCCGGATTGGTACTAATAACCAGTCCAAGCATTTAAAGTATCAGACTGATACTTGTTACCATATGAAACCTGTAACAGTATGATGCATGGTAGCATATTCAACTTTTGTATCCAAGTGAGGGCTTTTGGCCACAACTGAGGCACACACCCTAACTGTATATCGTTGGTAGGTGACATGAAAGTCCAGGTTGGAATATATATCCCAATATAAGCATACAGCCGTGGGTATCAAGTTGTATACTAAGTATTATATGGATGCTTGAAAACAGGTCAGACCACCCTTGTATTAGGATTTCAATGAAATCAATTATAAGGTACTAGTTGCATCAAATCAATCCCCCATTAGATCATTATAGGTAATACAAATGAATAGAAGGGAATTCAATACTACCACCCAGTGTAAACCAAAAAGGGTAGGATTTGATCTAAGGGCTTGAGAAGACCAAGTAGATAGATTGGGCTTAATTGTGAATTACTTATTGACATTGTGATTCATAAAATAGGTTCTTTGGACTCTGACTTGGTGATTGACCCACATCTGCAGCTAAGGACCCCAGGCAAGTATACCTTGCCTTTCTACACAGCTTTATTTACATACACTGTCTTTTTATTATTATCCAATTTTTCTCATATTATTGACATATATCTTTCATATCCTGCTTGTATATTTGTATCATTGCTTTGTAGACCGTGTTCACAGTTAGCTTTGTGTCTTATTGGTCGTGTTCACTTGTGCCTTGATTGAGTCGTGCCTTGGGTCGAGAAGTCATAAACTGAACTGCTTTACCTCATTGTCTTGAAATCGTGAAGCTAACCTGCGAGTCCACATTAGGGACGAGGGTTAGTAGTTATTGGTCCACACCTGCGAGTCCACATTAGGGACGATGGTGATGCTAGCCTGCGAGTCCACACTAGGGACGAGGGTTAGTAGTATATGGTTCACACCTGCGAGTCCATACTAGGGGCGAGGGTGATGCTAACCTGCGAGTCCACACTAGGGACGAAGATTAGTAGTATATGGTTCATACCTGCGAGTCCACACTAGGGGCGAGGGTGATGCTAACCTGCGAGTCCACACTAGGGACGAGGGTTAGTAGTGTATGGTTCACACCTGCGAGTCCATACTAGGGGCGAGGGTGATGTTAGCCTGCGAGTCCACACTAGGGGCGAGGACTAGTAGTTGATCAAACCTGCGAGTCCACACTAGGGGCGAGGGTTTGAGTATTCAATTTGGTTATCCATTACATCTTGACATGGGTCCTCTCGTCTTCGTTTATTAGTTCATTTACGTGTAGTTAGTGTACAGATTTGTGTTTTAATCATTGCTCAATTTTATTTATTTATTCTGTGTTTTTCTCCATGCATAATAAACTGTTAGAAAGGCTCGTTTTTATGTATCTTGCTAGTCCTCTGAGGACCTGATGATCTCTTCAGGTTTAGCCGAGTTTGAGTCGAGAGCAGTTGAGCAGGTTGAGTCAGCACCAGACCGCGGTGCTTTGCAGTTGAGGTTGCCTTGATTAGCAGGTTGTATTCAGTTAGTGTATTTTATGTACTTTTCTCTTTCCGTCTACTGGTAGTAGATTTGTGTCCACCGGACGTGTATTGATTCTTGAAAATATTCAGTTATATTTATTATTATTCAGTTTTATGTCTTATCATTGATCTTGGGTTGTGACATGATTATTCTGTGGATGAGATATAGATTACCATGAGATTCTAGATTATCGTGACTTGTGTATATTAGACAGCGTACTACCGCCGACACTGCAGCGTAGGCTGGGCTTGGACACATCTTGTATCCGGAAGCGGGTGCGGGTCCCGACAGTATTTCTTCAAGAATTTGCCATTAATTGGCATCATAATCAAATCTCCATTAGGTTTCGATAACCTATAGGCACCATTGGAGAATACTGTCTCGACTACATAAGAACCTTTCCATTTAGCTTGGAATTTGCCTTTGCTCTTATGAGTCATAACTATAGGTCTTTGGACAGCTAGAACTAGCTCTCCTACTTTAAATACCCTCTCTTTAACTTTGCGATTGAAAGCTCGAGATATGCGGGCTTGATATAGCTCAATGTGCTGTTATGCTTGAAGACGCTTCTCATCCAAACCTTCAACTTCTTGAAGCCTTAAGCGATCATTAGTCTCTCTAGTTAGCTTATTAGCAATGACTATTCTAAGAGACGGGATCTGTATTTCTAATAAAAGAACAGCCTCACATCCGTAAACCAGTGAAAATGGTGTAAAACCAGTGGGAGTTCGGACTGTTGTTCGATAAGCCCATAAATATTCTGCAAGTTTCTCATTCTAATCACGTTTATTAGAAGAGACAAAGTTTTTGAGAAGTTTAATAATTATTTTGTTGAAAGCTTCCGCTAGACCGTTAGCAGCTGGATTGTAGGCTGTAGAAGCTAAGTTCTGGATCCGATTCTTGTCATAAAATCTATAAAATGCCTGACTAGCAAATTGTGGTCCGTTATCATGGATTATCCTTCTGGGAACTCCGAAATGATAAATGACATGATGTTTGATGAAACTAACCACATTAGACGTTTTCACTTCCACAAGAGGAACTGCTTCTGCCCATTTAGAAAAGTAATCGGTTATAGCAAGGATAAACCGATGCCCTTTTACAGAAGGAGGATTAATCGGACCAATAATATCCATGTCCCAAGCTTCGAAAGGCCAAGAAGCTGATGTAGGATGTAAGAATTCAGAGGGTTGATGAATAAAGTCAGCATAAATCTGACATGCTTTACACCGTCTGGCATAATCCACAGCGTCCGCTATCATAGAAGGCCAATAATAACCCATTCTTCAAATACGGTCCTGTAATTTTGGACCTGGTTGATGTGTACCACAAACTCTATCATGAGCTTCACGAAGTGTTTGTTTGGTTTCACTTTCAGAAAGGCAACGCAATAAAAGTCCGTCATAAGAACGACGATACAACATGTGCAAAGAAAAATCATAGTAAAATCGAAATGATTGTCTTTTGATTGGTGCAGCTTTTTTTGGATCTTCAGGTAATATCCTATAGACCGCATAATCAATAAATGGACTTCTCCAATCCCTTTGCTGAGAATTTGATTCTGTAGCATAACTCTGTTCGATATGCAAATTATTCTTGACACAGAATAATTCTCGATCCAACAAAGTGATAGTACTTTGTCTTCTAATCGTAACTGCTAAGTCTACAGCTAAGCCAGCAAGAGCATCAGCTTCCAAATTTTGAGAACGTGGTACGAATTCAATGAATAATCCTTTGAATGAAAGAGCCAATTCGATTACCACTTGATGATAGGGAATGAGGTCAAGATTTCTAACTTTATATGTCCCTCTAACCTGATTGACAATCAGTTGAGAGTCTCCATAAGCTTCCAGGAACTCAATATCCAATAGTTTTGCTACTTGAAGACCAATTAGCAGAGCATTATATTCTGCACATTATTGGAACATGGCTCATTGAGGGAGTAAGCACGGTATATAACCATTTTATCAGGAGAGACCAATACAATGCCTACTCCAGAGACAATATTGCCTTTAGGCCCTACTCGAGATGCTCCATCAAAGTATAGTTGCCAAATATCATCTCTCAAAGTCATGTTGCAATCTACAACTTCATCTGGAATATCCTCATATAGCTTGGAAGTTTCAGGTATAGGGTGAGCTGCTAAGAAGTCAGCTAACGCTTGACCCTTCACTGATTTTTGAGGTATGTAGACCATATCATAGGGAGTAAGCAACATTGTCCAGGTGGCTAACCGGGAGTTAAGGATACTCGGCTTTTTCATTAATACCTGAATAGGATTTATTCTGGATATAACATGAATAGTCTGTCCCGATACATAATGTCGCATCTTTTGAATGGCAAAAACCATGGCAAGACATTCCTTTTCCACAGGAGTATACCTGTGTTCAGCCCCGTTTATCATTCGACTAAGATAATAAATTGCCTGTTCATGACCTTTATCACTTTTCTGTGCCAAAAGAGCACCAATAGAATAATCTAATGCTCGAACATACAGCAAAAATGGTCTTCCCACTACTGGAGGTACCAGAACAGTTGGATTTGTAAGGTATTGCTTGATGTCATTAAAGGCTTTTTGACATGCTTCATCCCAAACAAATGATACACATTTCTTTAATAGACGAGAGAATGGTTGACATATCCCAGAGAGATTTGATATAAATCTCCTGATATAAGAAATGCGACCCTGAAAGCCACGGAGTTCTTTCAGATTACGTAGAGGACGCATTTCAAGAATTACTTTGACCTTATCAGGATCAACATGAATACCTTGAGAAGTAATGACAAATCCCAAAAACTTTCCACCGGAAACCCCTAAGAAAGACTTAGTGGGGTTCATTTTTAGTTGATGTCGACGCATCAACTCGAATACTGTCTTCAAGTCTTGAATGTGATCATCTTTTAATCGACTTTTGACAGCGATATCATCTACGTAACATTCAACAGTTTTTTTGCATATGTTCTTGAAAGATATTGCTCATGGCCCTTTGATAAGTAGCACCGACATTTTTCAGACCAAAAGGCATAACTGTATAGCAATAAACTCCAAGGGGTGTACGAAAAGCAGTATGCTTTTCATCTCTGGATGCATCTTAATTTGGTTATATCCTGAAAATCTGTCCATAAAAGACATGTGTTCAAAACCACATGTATTGTCTATCATGACATCAGTGATAGGAAGTACAAATTCGTCTTTTGGACAAGCTGCGTTGAGATCTCGGAAATCTATGCAAACTCGAACTTTTCCATTCTTCTTCATGACAGGAACAATATTGGCAACCCAATCTGGGTGTTGTTCTTCACGGATAAAACCACATGTGATCAGCTTTTTAACTTCTGCTTCAATTGTATCCATTATATTTGGTCGAAAATACCGCTGCTGTTATTTTACAGGTTTGGCATTAGGAAGGATATTGAGCTTATGGGTAGCTATTTAAGGATCCAAACCTTGCATATCCTCATAGCTCCATGCAAAGATATCAATATATTCCTTTATCAGCTTTATCAACTCTTCTTTTTCATTTTCAAAAAGATTTTTGCTGATAAATATTAGCTTTGACGTAGTTTCGTCTCCAACATCAATCTGAACGATTTTGTCTTCTGTAGGTGGCTGTCGTTGTTCAAACCGAAGCTCCCACTGTGTATCCATTTGTTGTGTCTAAGGGTCATTTTCAAATAGTTTAGATTCATCATCGGTTTGAACCTTGTTGACTGAAAAGACACGCTCAGATTCAACATACTGGACTCCTTCAGAATTTGAGGATTGTAAAGAACTGGAAGAAATTTCTTCTTGTATATCTTTATTAAATATGTGGGATGGATCATATCCCAAACCATGTCGAGTTCGTTGATAACCTTTGCCTTGGTTGAGACCTAGCATAGTTTTCAAAACATATCCCATATTTTGGATAATCTTAAGAGATTGTTGACTATATTAGTCAATTTTATTTTTTTTCGTTATCTTTCTCTACAAGATTATCTGTCTGAATAACATGGATATTTCTAGCCAAGCTAAACACAATTTGACGCTTGTTTTTCTTATTAGACGGGATCACAAAATAATATTTTTCGTGACGTCTATAAGTTACACAAGCTTGTGATGATGAGGCTACGGGTAGAAAATAAGGAGAAGATGTTAGGAACCTCTGAGCATAAAGTCCAACATCGACATGAGGAGGAAAAAAAATTCTCTTTATGATTAATATATAAGGTTTCCTTTGTATTTATGTCAGTTTTATATTGATGACTTTGATTATCAGCAGATAAAGTCATTCTTTTAATAAATTTAACAGCCATATACTCCAAAAGAAAATCTTCATTAAAATGAGAGAATACAGAGTAATCAATATTTTCATCATTTACAGACAGACTACTACATTTTGGATTAATCATTAATGGACCATCATCCGTCTTCAGCGTAGACTTGCCAAGGTTGATAACCAGTGGTTCTGGATCATTTTTACGAGAAGTACGTCCCTTGACCTTGATCATAAGAGGCTGATCACTAGTGTTGGTTTGAACCCAACTTTTGACCGAAATCCTCACAACTTCATCAGACGTAGCTTGAGTTCTTCCTTTGACTTTAATCACCAAAGGTTCGTCATTGACAGGTTGGGATTGAATTCGACCTTTAACTTTAATCATCAAAGGTTGATCTTCTGAAGGATCTTCTAAAACAGATTGATCTTCCGCAGGTGATCGATCTTCAGCCATATCAGATATTTCCTTCTTATGCTCCTGTTTGTAGAGTATTGAATCAGAGAAATAGGCTTCAACACCCTTAAAAGGATTGATATCTGCAAATTCAGTCTTTACAATCCCTTGAGAATCCACATACTTGAAGCATTGGTGGAGAGTCGAAGGCACAATGTTATGCTCATGTATCCATGGTCTTCCAAGGAGGATATTGTAAGATACGTCTGAGTTGATGACATAGAAGGTTGTCATGGTTCGAAGATCACCTATTTGAATCTTCAGACGAGTATTCCCCAATGGTTTACTCTTTCCAGAATTGAAACCAATAATTATCGTACTAGTGTAAGTCAACTCACTAGTAGGAATCCTCAAGGGTCGTAGCATACTCTGAAGAATAATGCTAATAGAAGACCCAGGATCAATGTAAATCCTGTCAATTTCAGTAGAATCAATATACCCTGTATAACACAAAGGCCTATCATGTCGATTATGCTTTAACAGCATATCCTCTTGTGTGAAAGTAATGTTAGGAATTGATTCCATCATACTTTGACATTGAGGACACGACACTGGTATATTGTCAGGACTTTTGGTTGAGCTAAGCATGAATCTGCCTGTACCAATGCTTCACTCAAGGTTTCTCGACTTTCTTTAGAAAGTCGGAGCAGCTCAAATATGGAAAGTCTAGCCGGAGTATTGGCTAACTGGGCTAGTATGTCAAATTTATAGGGTTTCATTGACCCTTGATTTGAACTAGACTTCAATGGGACGTCAAAGCGCACTGCCATCTGTTTTCCTTTTTCAACCACTGGGGGTTTAGAAGGTTTTGCCTCGGCAGGAATAGAAGATGACTGAGTTGGTAGTGTTTTAGTAACGTCCTCCGCTTCTTTGGAAGTTCCTTCATAATCTTTGTGGTAGTCCTTCCCAGATCTTGTACCAGTAAAGGCCTCTTCCTCAGACTCAGGAGAATGAAGTACCATATTACAGGATTTAGTCTTCTTTCCCTTAGTCTTTTTCTTACGGGATTTTTTATGAGGAACTTCAAATCCCAATCCGACAGATGATATTTGACCTTGAATTTGTAAAGGAACTCGCATACCTTTACTATAGTTCAAGCCTTCTTCTTTTTGAAAGTCATAGTCCATCTTTTTCATGAGATGTATTGATTGTTGACTGTACATATGAGTAGGCAGTGGACTTTCAGAAGATGTTTCAGCAGATGAAGAAGGAATGGAGATCTCTGTTTTTACCAAGGTGGAAGCTCTCGGTGTAGGACGTGTAATCCCAATCGGAGCTTTATCATAAGCAGCAAAAACTTGTTGTGCCCTGTACAAAGGGATACTGTTCATTGCTAACCAGTGCTGATGAGTGAGCTTTAGTTTGGTAGGAGGAGCCGAACTCGGAGGGCATATGTTCAAACCCTTTAGCCTATCTTCCAAAGGGATGTCATCCCACAGATGATCAGAATCATCATGATCTGGGGTAACAACATGAGAAATCATATTGCAGGTTCTGACTTTTCGACCTTTCTTGGATTTTGAAGTTTTATTTTCATGTTCCATTTCAGGTACTAAATCAGGATGCACCCACATGATTTCACCATTTTTTAAGGTGAGAAGCACTAATTATTCACTTTGATCTCTGGGTGGTGGAAGATTCACAATCTTCATCGTCGCCTTCGGAATTGGGACAACTCCATCAGGAATTTGCTGTGGAGGAAAACCTCCAAATCGAAGAGAAATCATATTGGTTGTGACCGTATGATCATCATTAGTTAAAGCAATTGCTTTAGCATTTATCAATTCTTGAATCTTCTTCTTCAAGACATAGCAAGCTTTAGTGGGATGATTTATGTATCTGTGATAGATACAATACTTGGGATTATCAACCAAATCCACTTCATTAGGTCGTTTTGGTTCTGGAATCTGGAGTTTACCACTCTTCACGAGATATTAAAATATCCCAGGAATATCACTGTCATCGAAGGAGTATTCTTCTTTCGGCTTAGAAGACTCCGGATTACCTGGGGTAGCTTTGGATTTAGAAAGGTTTACCATTAGGGTTTCCTTTCCTTTTCCATTGCGACTACCAGAATTTTTACCTAAAGAGGCTTTCTTTTCCTTGTCTTCTGAGGCGAAGATCATCCCATGTTCACGAGCCAATCTACCATTGGTCTCAGCTGAAACTGCTGCTATAATAAACGAGGCCCAGTCTGTGAATTGAGAGCCTGTAAAAACAGCGATGGATGGTCGCAGATTCAGTTTGCATGTATCAATTAATGCCGAATCTGGCATACGAAGAGGCAATTTTAAAGTAGCCTGTCATAAACGTTCAATAAACGTCCGAGTATCCTCTTTCTCTTTTTGTTTAGTTTCTATTAAGAAAGACATATTCATGTCCATTCCTCCTTCATAGAAACGAGAGCAAAATATTGCTTTAAATTCGTCAAAAGACGATATACAATTATCGGGCAGACTATGATACCAGTCGTATGCAGTAACCGTCAAACACCCAATGAAAACTCGGGTGAGAAGAGCATCATTCTTCTGTAGATGCATAGTCATAATATCAAAATAATTGATATATTGACTTGGAGAAGCCTTTCCATCAAATAATATCATAGATTGTGGTTTGAATTTAGGAGAAAAAGGCACATCATTCCAATGGGGAGGATAAGGTTGTTTGATCCCCAACCTCTGGAGCTGATCTTTGTACTTAAGAACCTCAAACTGTGCTTTTAACTCAAGCACTGCTTGAATAGCTTCACTAGTTTGAGGAAGCACATTTGATTGAATAGTGGCTGGATGTACCGTAACCCCCACCGGAGGTGATACATCCTCTGGAAAGAAAGGATCTGGAGATACGAAGTTTTGATTGATAGCAGGCTCTTGACTCAAATTGTTCAAAGGTATGTCAACCCCTTGACTATCTTGAGTTTGTACTGCTACCTGCACCGGTGTTACCACTGATGGTTGGACTGTTTGCTGAGTCATTATTATTTGATGCATATTTTGTATCATAGCAAGCATATCCTTCAGCGATTGTTCCACTGTCGAAAGACGTTGCTCTGTATTAGAAGTAGACGTCTCTGGTTCTTCTCCAATAACATAAGATTCAACCTCCCTTGAACATACAGAGGGATTGGTGTAGAGGTATGAATCAATGCTATCAGTTTCTGACTCCAAGTACTGGCTACCTCCAGTCTCTGAATCTGAAGAATGTATGTTTAAAGGTCGTTGACTTCTTGACCGAGTATGTTGATATACTCCTTCAAAAGTGTCAATAATTTGGTTAAACCTTTGTTGACCTGGAGTCCTGGACGAATTGCATTTTGGACGTCGTCCTCTATTGATATGAGATACTATATTGACTGATGCATAAGACAACTCATTTTCTTGGTCATCAAATTGTTGCTGAGGTACGTTGTAGCTTAATCGATCGAAAACTGACCGTTTAGTAGCAGAATAACAATATTTAATCACAATTTGGTGATACTCACAATGATGGCTTTCTTGGGGGAATGTCACATGAGATTTTCTGTTTTTACGCTTTTGTACAAGTAACTCGCGTAAATCAGAAGAAGTGGAAGGTGGCATTTTCTTTATTACATTTGGGATAGAAAAATGTTTAGTCCCTTGTGTAAAAAGAAGATTAATAGCTTCATTGGCAGAACCAAATAGTATATTTTTACGCGCCTGAAGTTGTGTGCGTAAATCCTGAGATTTTTGTGCACAAAGAACACCATCAGCATTGCGCGTAATCTTAAGGTTTGGCACTTTGCGTAAATCAATATAAGAAGGTTGTTGGCGTAAAACAGAAGTTTTGCCAAAATTTGTTCTCTTTGGACAAATCAAATGAATTGTTTGTCATAAGAGACTTGTTTTTATGCTTTACGCGTTTAGGCAAATTCACGTTAGGTACAGAAGCACCATTGTAAACTTTATCTACCATGTCACCGACAAGAGATTTGCCTTTACGCGTATAGCGCAAAACAGAAGTATCTGCCATGTCACAGACGAAAGATTTGCCTTTACGCATATAGCGCAAAATAGAAGTATCTGCCACGTCATAGACGGGAGATTTGCCTTTACGCGTAGAGCGCAAGACTTGAGCATCTACCACGTCATAGACGGGAGACTGAATTTTACGCGCAGGGCGCAACACTGAAGTAGGAACTGCCTCGTCACAGACGGGAGCCCCAACAACAAGAGTGGGAAAAATTCCCTTGCCTTCAGAGACAGCAGAGAGATCAGAGGGTGCTTTGGACTTAGGAACCCAAACTTTTCGTACCTTTCATGATTTTTGCACATTGGAGCAGCGAGCACTACCCCCAGTTCGGAGCATTTTTTTATAAGCAGTCTGGTCGAATGAACGACCAGAGTCTTCTTTGTCAATCCAATCGACACATCATCGTATTGAGCAATTGCTTTCTCGTCAGAGGAGAAAGTCGTCTCCAGCAGAGTCACCATTTTGTTTCACTTAACAAAATGCCCTTAAAAGGCTTTTGAAAGAAAACGAGAAAAAGTACAAAAAGTACAAATTGTTTCTGGGAAGTATTGCTATGGAAGTCTGATCTGAGAATGATCACTTTGTTCCTTAGACCACACGATGATGATGAAGAAAAAACTGCTGGAAGATGAATAGCTGGAAGAACTAAGTCACCAGAAAGGTATCGACACACTGGGCACTGATGGCAAGGTCGAATGCTTTTCTGCTTTGCTTCACTCTGTTCTTGAAGAAAAGTTGAAGATGAATGCTCTAGAAAATCACTTTACTCTCAAAATATCTGGGCTCTGATCTCTGTGTTCTATTGTGTCTTCTGTTTGAAAATAAGTCTATTTATAAACTAGACCCTTTGTGCGTAAAAAACGTCAATGTTGAGTCTTTACGCAAGTAACTGCCACCCACGATTGAAAATTGACCTCTACATGTGATGACACGTGTCCCATATAGAGTTATGGTCTCTACGCATGGTGACACGTGTCCCACAACTTCAACAATATGGGACGAGCATGTACACACGTTCCTCGATAAGTGTGGCATAAAAGCCACGTATGCAGACCACGTTCTAACATAGCCGAAAAAGATTGAGCGTAAAATAACCCAAAACAACCTTCCAGCGTAAAGCGGCTAAGAAGTAGCCTTGAGCGTATAACTAGCTCAAATAAACTCTACGCACACAAAAGTAGCTGAGATAGCCTTGAGCGTAAAAACTCAAATAACTTTCATGCGTAAAGGAAACGGTCTTTTAAGCGTAAAGTAGCTCATCTGCACATTAAACGACAAGCGTTGGATTTGGTGCAAAAAATCTTTTTGGCTTCTGTGTAATGTTCTGTCAGAACAGTATCACGCGCATTAAATACGGTCTGGATAGCCTGTCACTCTCGCGTAGAGTTTTAAGGATGACTCTTGCGTAAAGGAGCTCGCGTAGAATTTGAATCTGACTCAGTAGAGTCCTTAAATGGGCCTTGCGTAGAGTCTGACTTTGCGTAAAGTTCTCAACTTCTTTGACTTGGTCTATGAAGTTTATTTTATGCTTCTACAATCAACCACTGCCATATACTTTAATGTCCAGTCCGAAAAATGTGGTTTCCCTAAGATATTCATACATGCATTGGCAACTAGTGGTAGTTAGTTAAATCGTGCAAATGTCAATAGTATAGGTCACATATGTATTACTTAAATTCTGTTAACTTGTCCAATTAGTGTGTGGATTGGCATCTGGTGAATGAATAAGTAAAATGAGGTCTTGAGCTTGTCTTTGCTTTAGTTCCTTCCCATGCATGTCCTGGGTGTCATGGGGTTAATGACAACCATCAGACATTGGGACAAAACCTCAAGGGATGTCATGGGGTTAATAGAATGGGGTTAATGAAAACCATCAGACATTTGGTTCCTTCCCATGCATGTCCTGGGTGTCATGGGGTTAATAGAATTCTCTGTTTTCTCTTTTTCCTGGACCGATTTTTGGACAACTTTTTATATTGTCTGTACAGATTTTAACTTTTACATTGGTTTTTTCCAGCTTGTTACTGTAGTTCTTGCTAGAATAATTGTAGTTCCCATTTAAAATGCTTCCCAAATTTTCCCGTCTTCACTTAAAGCTTCCTTTTTCACTTGAAGCTTCCTTTGTCACTTGAAGCTTTTTCTGTACATTATTTTTTTCTCAATTTTTTTGTACATAGGTCTGCACAATTTGGAAGAACTGTTAGTAGGTTTGTACAATTTGTTTAAACATTCACAAACTAATGTGGTCTAGTCTATACAATTTGGAAGAACTTGTCTTTCTTTTTTGGTTGTTCGTGTACAGTTAGCAGGTTGCTAATATATTGGCATATCTTCATTTGCAGGTCCTTCAAAAGCATTCTGGATATGCTAAAATGATGGACGAAGATCTTGTGATGATAAAAAATTTGGGTTAATTTTTGGGTTCATGTTGGATATACTAAAAGCATGGGGTAATGGTGGAGACAATGGGTTCATTTTGTAACTGATGTTGTGGGCGTTGTATAATGTTTTGGATTTATTTTGGAAAGGGTGGTTAAGGATGCTTAATGGGTTCAGGATTTTGTATCTAATGGTGGAGACAATGGGTTCTTTTTG
Organism: Iris pallida; assembly: GCA_029216955.1. Lineage (NCBI taxonomy): Eukaryota > Viridiplantae > Streptophyta > Magnoliopsida > Asparagales > Iridaceae > Iris > Iris pallida. The sequence continues at coordinate 17,643,022 of JANAVB010027397.1, read as the reverse complement.
TAACTGATGTTGTGGGTGATGTATAGTGTTTTGGATTTATTTTGGAAATGGTGGTTAAGGATACTTAATGTTAAGCTTTTTGTTGTTTATCAATTGAACGTATAGAGTTATATGTGGATTTTGTTGTCTTCTACTTAACGGTAAAGAATGCTTGATGTTGTTAAGCTTTTTTTTTGTATTGGAGCTCTGATACCTGGAGATACATCTGAGGACAAGCTTGACAACGGCCATGATCTTATGAATTATGTGTATTTAAATTGTATGCTTTATAGCTGAAAAATACAAACAATAATTTCATAAGTATTACTTTTGGGACGGTTATGTAATTGTCCTAGATATAAACGACATCCTTTTGTAACGCTGGCAAATTTTTTTAGGACGGATGTTATTCGTCACAAACTCTCTTATTTTGGGACCGTTTTGTAAACCTTCGTAAACATATAATAATTCAAACTCTTTTGGTACGGTTAGATTTTTCGACCCTAAAACCAAATTAGGACGGTATTTTCCGTCCTAAAACTTTTTGCCATGCCATCCTAATAGCACTGTAACTTACCGTCCTAAAATTCGTCCCAAAGTATAATTTAGGACTGATTTGGGTCTTTTTAAAACGAATTTTTGGCGTCCCAGAAAGACACTTTTTTGTAGTGATGGTTCTTTTTCTTCTGGTTGTAGTTCTGACCGGTCTTCTGAGCTTGATGAAATTGATGCACTTGAGGTGCCAATACTGGTCTCTGCTGATATCCCGTAGGGGCATGGCCTTGCGTTTGAGGTGTTATAGCAGTATTAAACCTGGTCTCATTATTCTGAAAGGAAGGCCTTTGCTGAAACCCCTGATTTGTAGCTCTCGGTCCTTGTGCATTATTCTGTACTACCGATCTTCTATTATTTTGGGGACATTGATTCAGCCGATGATTGGAAGATCCACACTTTAGACACCTTCCTTGAAGACTTTTGCAAACATTCTTCGTAAGTCCCGACTTCCCACAGTAAGAACAATTAAGCACAACTCTATTCTGTTATGGCTGAGCACGCTTTCGTTGCCCTTGTCTCGAAGTCCTTCCCTTGGATGAGCCAGTCTCCAAACTTTGCTTTTGACCTCCGGTCTTCGAGTTATTCTTATCATTCTGCATCCTCTCTTGGTCTCTTGCTGCTTCGACCACCTCCGTATAAGTCTGACATTTGTAAGGTGCAACTTTCATCTTCAATTTATCGTCCAGTCCTTCACTGAACCGAATCACCTTTGCCTTTTCTGTGGCTACCATGTTCGAAGATACTAGCTGAGTCTTGTAAATTCTGCTGAGTACTCGTCGACAGAAGTCTTATTTTGCCTCAGGTGTATGAATCTCCTTTCTAGCTCCTACTTGGCGCTAGGGGGAAAGAACCTCTCCACAAATTCTTCCTTAAACTTTTCCCACGATACAACTTCATTAGATTCTTCGGGGTGTAAGGAGCTCCACCAATAAACTGCTACATCCTTTAGTCGAATTCTCACTAGAGATACTATATCATCTGGCGCAATCTTGATACCCTTCAGTAATCCTTCTATAGTTCTTATCCATTGTGCCGCTTCCATAGGAGTCTCAGTCCCTTTGAACTCTGGGGGTATAATCTTTCTAAAAACCGAAATCGTCCCAGTCTTCGGAGTAGATGCGACATCTAACCGTTCCAGTAATTTCGCAGATGTGGCTTGAGAAAGTAGGATCTGCTGGGTGTTAGCCTCCAAGACTCTTTGAAAATTTTCAAAGGCATCCGTCGATCGTATCTCAGAGGTTTCCGTTTGCGATGCATTGGGGTTCGATGGCGAAGACATTTCCTAAATATTAAGGATTGAAAAATTTTCTTAATGCAAGGTCGAAAGGGGATCTTAAAAGAACTTAATCACTAAAGGAGATGAATTTGTAACAAAAGCAATTGCAATTTAAATAGCCAGAACCAAAAGAAGCATATTTCATTCATTGCACAAAACGTGATTACAATATGCTTCAGGAGGAAGTCCTTACATCTTCTATCTTCTAACCCTTATATAAAACTATTTACATATGTTATCAATCAAAAAGTTGTACAACAGACAAAATATTTTCCCTGTACATCCATACATCATATATATATATATATATATATATATATATATATATATATATATATATATATATATATATATATATGCTGATCATTCAAAATACAGTGCAGCAGACAAAAGCTACCCTATTCCTAGCTGTCCATACTAACCCCTCGCCAGCCTTAGAAAATCGATCTGGAGGATCCTAGCATAGGGGTTAACCTCCTCCCATTCACTTAGGGGGCGTTTGGTATGCGGAATACTATATAGCCGGAAATTCTATATTCCCGGGAATCAAATTCCAAGGAATTAAATTCCCTGAAAAATTACATTTCCATGTTTGTTGACAATATAAATATTTCCGGGAAAAAAATAAAAAATAATAATAACGAAAAAAAATGAACAAATATAAAAAAATCGGTAAAAACGACAAAAAATAGGTAAAAAACGAAAAAAATGATAAAAACGACAAAATAACAAAAAACGACAAAAACGATGAAAAACGACAAAAACGATGAAAAACGACAAAAATCGGTTAAAACGACAAAAATGACCAAAAAACGACAAAAAATGTATAAACGACAAAAGATAACAAAAAAAAGGGTTAAAACGACAAAAATAACCAAAACACGACAAAAACGACATAAAATCGGTAAAAATGACAAAAAAATCAAATGCGGCAAAAACGACAAAGAACAACAAAAAATCGGTTAAACGACAAAAAATGACAAAAAAAAAATCGGTTAAAAACGAAAATAATTCGGTTAAAAACAATAAAAAATCAGTTAAAACGACAAAAAATAACCAAAAAAGCGACAAAAACAAAAAATAATCGATAAAAATGACAAAAAAGGACATAAAATCGGTTAAAACGATAAAAAAAATCGGTTAAAAACGACAAAAAAATGACAAAAATCGGTTAAAACGACAAAAAAAATCGGTTAAAAACGACAAAAAAAAAGGTTTAAAACAACAAAAAAAAATCGGTTAAAACGACAAAAAATAACCAAAAAGCGACAAAAACGAAAAATTATCAATAAAAACGGCAAAAAAGGACAAAAAATCGGTTAAAACGACAAAAAATCGGTTAAAACGACAAAAAATAACCAAAAAGCGACAAAAATGACAAAAAATCGATAAAAGCGACAAAAATGACAAAAAATGCCATAAAATCAGTAAAAATGACCAAAAAGCGACAAAAACGACTAAAAACGACTAAAAATCGGTAAAAACAACAAAAAAGTTACAAAAACGACAAAAAATCGCTTACAACGACAAAAAAACGACAAAAAGGACAAAAATTGGGTAAAAACGACAACAAATAATCAAAAGTGACAAAAAAATGGGTAAAAACGACAAAAAATCGCTTAAAACGAAAAAAAAAATTGGTAAAAACGACAAAAAAGCGATAAAAACGACAAAAAATAATCAAAAAGTGACAAAAAAGACAAAAAATGGTTAAAAACGACAAAAAATCGCTTAAAATGACAAAAAGTTGGTAAAAACGACAAAAAATGACAAAAATGCGATAAAAACGACAAAAAAAAAAAAGAAAAAAAACGTTCAAAACAATCAAAATTGATCAAAAAAGAAGAAAAAAATTTAGACAATTTTTTTTTCCCGGGCAAAAAAAAAAATACCCACCTATTCTCAAGGGATAGAATTTCCATGTTTTGTGGGTAAACTATTTACCCGGATATTTATAATTCCCGGGAATAAATTTTTTATAAGCGAAACAAACGTGGTAATAGATTCCCCATCTTAAATTTTCCCGGGAATAAAAAAAATACCGCGTACCAAACGCCCCCTTATAGTCCCCTCATATTCCCAAGTGAATGGAGATGGACTGTTTTTTCCGAGGAAGAACATAAGGCGTACTTCTTTTTCGAAGAAAACTTCAGCTCCATCCTCAATATCTCGGATCCTGGGGCGCTGGAGATCGAAAAATACTCCAAACACCGGAAGTTCTTCGTCATTCGCTAACAGCCAAGTTTTCAGTGCAAACTACTCATATCTGTAAAATGTCCGCTCACTCCCATCCCAGTAGACGCTAGGCATAAATCGATCCATCACCTATACCCAAAAATCCTCGTATAAGAAATTTATGACATAAAATAACCATCATCAAGTTTAATAAAGTTTGATCAAGGTTCATATCCCCAAACCATGTGAAACCCTCGATTCTTCAATTATGTGTTCAATCTTCAATTATTAACTATTTTTATCCTATGGTAATCCAAGTAAGTCCTTAGGAAGATATCCAAATATCCACCTATACAATCTTCTTAACCTATACACTATCCTTAAAGAAGGGACCCACATGGGCCACCAACTAAAAGAGACGTGTCACGCCTCGGTTCCCAAAAGATATCGGAGCATTGTGATACATCTCCCCAGGCTACGCACCCGTACAATGAATACTGTATTGTATCCGCGATTGTCGCCTGTGAGGTCCGGGATAGGCATAGACATAAGGCATAACCATAGGAAATTTCCATAATTTACATAGCATCCACTTATCCAAAATATTACATATTTATTCAAGGTTCTCCAAAACACATAATTTACATATTTGTTCATGGTTCTTCAAAACACATAATTTACATATTTGTAGATATTCCCAAAATGAAACTACTATCCTTCAAAGTGTCACATCATTCATAGAGTTCATCCTCAGCGTACGTCTGACATCCATTTCGGTCTCCATCATTCCCTAGTAAACAAAACTAGGTCGTCAATAAGATGAGCAAGCTCTCGGTCAAAGGAGAGAGAGTTAAGAATATAGGATGCTAAGGTAAAAGAATGCAAGAAGGAGTATACTTGAACAATTAAACTCATACCGTAGGATATCATGCAAGGAGTACATAGCTCTCCAAAATAATGTCATAAGGAATATATAAGACCTTTCTATACCTAAATGCAAGCTAGAGAAACCCTTCTGGATCACACACACATGCCTAGCATCTCGACAATAACCCCATTTACTCGGGATCAGTCTTGTACAAAACGAGTGGTGCTTAGATTATCCATCCGTCTGTACTATCACATATTGATGTGACTGTAAACAAGATAACATCATGAGTTGGTTTTCGAATCATCTGGGTCGATTATCGAATCATGCGCTATAAAAGAATTCGTATGACTTGAACTTTTCCAAGAATATCGAATTCATTCATTAGATAGCTGAGCTGAACTCAGGACCTGGATGTCTAATGAAATAAAATATAAACTGAGCTGAGATTCAGGACCTGGAATATATACAATGGATAGCTGAACTGAAACTCAGGGCCTGGGTGTCCAATTGTATCAGAAAGATGAGCTAAGCCTCATCTCGGATATTCGTGCGGCCGCACGAACACCGATTCAGGGACTGATCAGTACGAATGATAAAATTTATATTGTAAATATTCAGCCGGGTGTGATCCAATGGTTTCTCTCCCAACCCAATGCAACCTATTCTAGTGAATTTTATGATACTCTGATTCTAATAGAAATTATGCTTTAAACAGGAATCTTATATAAGTCAAGTTGAAATCACTAGATAGTTTCGTCCTTCCTGAAACTTAAAAGTCCAGGAAGTATTTGAAACCAAAGGAAATTCCAAAAGTATTTACTAGGACAATGGTTTACAAGAATCTCTCAATGTTATAAATCAGAGATGGATGGTTCCAGGATCTAGGACATAACTCATAATTTCTAAAAGGTCCGGATTCCCGAAAAAATGGTTAACTCTGGAAATTTTCAAAAATTTGGGCAGAGTCTCCTTTGTATTTACTGATCCAGAAATATTTCTGATACAAGCAAACACAAAATATAAATACGGGTGCGCTGACCCCTTCGGTAGAGTAACCCTCAACACCGAAACCAAGCAATAAAATGAGTAAGACAAATATAAATTTCGGGTACGCTGACCCCTTCGGTAGAGCAACCCTCAACCCCGGAACCACGCATAAAATGAGTAAAGGATGTCATGTAGATTTGCATAAAGGAAAATACGATTAGTTTTAAAATTAATAAAAGAATTGTAAAGTAAAAGAGGCATACATGCTACGTAAAATGTTGCATATAAATATATGAATGGATATAGATTGTGACAACATTCCCTAAATGTCCAATTCAACTCATGTTACGGTGTATCAAAATTTAACTTCTTGAAGAGGCAAGAGAAGGTTTAAAAGATAAAAATTTATAGAGGTAGGGTTAAACTAACATATAGAACCTATAAACCTTTATTTTAACTAGTTATTCAGGCTAAGGCATGAAAATTGAGTATAATTCAAATATGGGCATATTTGATATGATAAAATGCCGATTTTTCTTTCCTACATATCCAAACTAACACAATTATATACAAACAATGCTAAGGAATATAGAGTCCATATGTATTGATTTTCATTAGTGTATGGAATGAACTCCTAAGTTGTGTCAAAATGTAGTGTATATATGTGTGTGTATATGTATGTAGGTTTCATTCATATATATAATTATTCCAAGATTTTATATCCACACATTCTTCTCTTTTTTTTCATATATATATAAAATCAAAATATAGATGTAAAGTGTCCATAAATAGGTTTCTACCAATTATTAGGCTCATATGCACCTTACATTTTCATAAGGTTGGATTTTATCAATAATAATCATAAATTCCAGAATTGAAACTAAACCATAATAGCTCAAATAATTAAGAGAATGTGGAGAGCTTGTCTTGGGTTTTGGATGCTTCCTAAGAGATAAATTCTCTCCTAAGGTCAAAGTCAGGACCTTCCTACACAAAAATTTGAGATTTGATTAATAAAGAAGTGGAAAGGAAAAAAGGAAGAAGAAACCATAAGTGGAAGGTGGAGAGGAAGTGGAGAGAGTTAAGAGAAGGTCAGGAGGAACCGGCGGCCTGCGACGGCAGCGGCTGCGGCAGCAACAGCAAATGCAGCGACTGCAGCAGCTGCATTGTTTTTTTTTGTGGTGGGGGGTGGGGGGTTGAAGAAGAAGAAGAAGAAGAATAATCAAAAGAAGGCGAAGTGAGGGGGGTTCACCTGGATTTGGAAGAGGAAAATAATGAAACTCTCTCTCTTCTTCTCCATATGTATAAGTAAAGATGAAAGGGCAAGGAAATGACTAAAATGCCCTTTGGGCTTAGTCATGAGAGGAAAATGACACATGGCCCCTCTCTCATGCATTGATGCCACTTAGATGGGGCATCATGATACAAAATTTACAATTTGCATAAGGACCAAAGAGAAAAGTAGAATTGATTTAAAGAAAAATAATAATAATAAAAAAATTTAAGGGTGAGAATAATTAAACAAAACATAAATAAATAGGCTATGACACCATGTTTAGTGACTATATAAATTTTCCCGAGAAATAAAAAGTAAAAAATGAAAAAGAATGAAAAAAGAAAAAGAAAAAAAAAGATCAAAGATGAAAAAACGACAAAAAATAACACAAATCAACAAAAATTAAAACAAATCAAAAACTAAAAACACAAAAAATCAAATAAAAAGACCAAAAAGGGAAAAAATGAAAAATGAAAAAATGCGACAAAAACGACAAAGAAGACCAAAACGTCAAAAAAAAAACTAAAAAAAACGACAAAAAGGAACAAAAAAAAGCCACCAAATAGCGACAAAACGGACCAAAAAGCGACAAAAAGTGATAAGAATGACAAAAAAAGATAAAAATGACCAAAAAGACAAGAAATGACAAAAAAAAAAAAAAAACCAGAAAAAAAAAAAACAAAAAAGACCAAAGACGACAAAAATACCAAAAAGGACGACAAAAAGACCAAAAAAGGACGACAAAATTGACAAATAAATACTAAAAAACGACTAAAAAGATCAAAAATGACAAAAACGACCAAACAGCGACAAAAACGACAAAAAGGGCAAAATGAAAAAAAAATAAAAAGAACAAAAAAAAGACCAAAAATGACAAAAAGATGAAAGAACGACCCAAAACGATAAAAAACAACAAAAAATGACCAAAAAGCGACAAAATTGCCAAAAAAAGCAAAAAAAAGAAAAAGAAAAAGAAAGACAAGGCGATAAAAACGTTAAAAAATAATCAAAATAAAAAAGGAAAAAATTTAAACAATTTTTTTTCCAGGACCACAAAATTATACCCACATATACTTAAGGGATAGGATTCCCATGTTTTATGCGTAACTATGTATCTGGGTATTTTAATTATCGAAAATAATTTTTTTATAGCCCATATATATATATATATATATATATATATATATATATATATATATATATATATATATATATATATATATATACACACACCTTAAAATCTATGTAAAATATCCTATTCCGTTGTATCGTTGGGCACAACCACTTATTACTCATCTTATTTATGCTGATGATTTGTTGGTGTTTCTGGCTCCGACATTCTCAGGACTTACAACGACGTCTGCGGTTATGGAGGAGTTTGGTAACTTATCAGTTCTCTGGCTAAACAAGGATAAAAGCAAAGTATACTTCAATTAACGATGTTCGGGCAAAGAGGAGCGGGCAGAGATTTTTGGTATTGCACGGGGTGATCTCCCGATCAAGTATCTTGGTATTCCATTGTCTGTGAACTATGATAGACAGGCGATGCTAGACAGGCGGAGTGTCTATTGTCAATACAAGAAAATACATGTTCAGCAACATAAGCAATATGTAGCGCAAATTAGATTTGTGTCGCCAAAGCGTTTCTGCGACATATCTGGCTATGCCGCGCACATGTCGTTGTAGCCTTATCTGGAAAAGTCTTTGGCGACATAAAATCACCCATGTCGCAGAATGTAATCAATTTTGGCGACATATCATATTTTTATATAAAATAACTTTTGGCGACATGTGTCTTGTGTGTCGCAAGTTGAGACATTGGCAACATAAACATGTCGCCAAAAGTCTAGTTCTTTAATTTTTTATTATTATAAAAATAATTTCCTCTACACAATTTGATGTCGCGAAAACTAATCTAGCCAAATATAAATACACTTCTTGCCACACAATTTGATGTTGCGAAAACTAATTTATATTTATTTATATTAATTTTTATTTTCGCATATATTTTCCAACATAAATGCAAAAAATCTTATTTCGAAAATAACTTACAAATATTGAAATTTGTATTCAAAGAACTTGAGAACAAAGAACAACAAGTTACCGTAAATACAACATGATATCCAATATAATGTCTTCAAACATCTCTTTATAAAATAATCCAATAATATAATATTTTAACAACATCAAGTAGCCCATTCAAAAAAAAAACGTATTGTATTCCACAAATGTACTGTATTCCAGCTTTAATAACTATAATGTAAACCGAAATACATAAATTAAACGTCTTCCCAAAAAATTAGCCTACAATAGATCTTATGATGTCTTCCCCAAAAATTGGTTTGTTGTCTGTATGATCCTACAAACAAAAATTAAAGAAAAAAAAATTGTAAGTAAAACAAAATATATAATGAAAACAACAATAAAAATTTACTGAGATGCTCACTACCATGAAGATCGTTTAGGTCAAATATTCCCAACATCTGTTGCAGTGAACTTCCATCTGTAACTCTATTCATAGAAGGCATAGAACAAATGATCTGCACCAGTCAGGTAACCATGAAGCTATTCATACATAATGAAGGCAACAATAATAATTATAATTATAATTATAATCGCGCATTATCATGAACAAAGGGTAAATTAGAGCAGGGGAAAACCCCCCACTATTTTGTTTGAATTCACCAGACACCCTTTATTTTATTATATGATGAGAATGCAAAAATGTGGGGGTAGGCTGTTTGGTACGCTTAGCTGGAACACGAAATAGATCACTTCGCTGAATACCATACCAAGCCAGAAACAATGTTTTAAAAATCGGACCGGTCGGTTCAACCGGTTCACCCGTGAACCGGTCGTTTATTCGGTCCAGTTCAGTATTGATCCGGTTTTGTTTAAAAATTAGTATTTTGTAAAAAAATTAATGGCCATAAGCGATTAATTTGGACCACTTAAGTTAACCCAGTGATTAAACAACTGGTTGAACCAACTTGATCCGACCCAGTACCTTGGCTGGGTCAACCACCGGTCCGATTTTTAAACATAGACGGTAAACACCAGAGAATATGAAATGCCCAAAGTGGCCATGAAGCTTCGATGTAGTTTCCCCCCGCTAATGGCATTAGGAAAATTGCCCATTTTCTAATCAAAATAATCAGAAATGTGCAACTAGCAGTAATGAGCAACTTGCTATATTTTTGCACTTGGCTACCCTCCTATGTTCTTGGTTGAAGGACTAGAGCTACATTTAATAGCCTGTAATAATAGCATGAAAGTTTAACTAGTACTCACAAAAGTGCTATGATCTAGAAAATGCTGATATGGACATAATATATTCTTGCTTCCTATAGACTCTGTGCGGAGTCCGTCCAGGTAATACAAGAATAATGAATATGGGACCTGCCTAGACGGAGTGTTTATTTTTGTACCTCTATACCCACAAATATTTAAAGGTAGGAGAGGTGCTACACATTTATTTTACATAAATATGTGGAAATTAATAGCAAGTGCTGCTGACATAGGTTTTTTATGGTAGGTCTAACAACAGAGGAGATACAACTCTGCTTTTGGAGAGGTAACTAATGCCTTATGCTAGGTTCTTTTTTCTATACTACATACAAAAAAAAAATGATCTTTTAATAATAATCTAGAATCAGCTTTAATATGCCACACTCTTCTTCTCCTCTAAAGTAATACATATTATTTATTATGGTACTCTAGCATTTGATTTAATATATTGCAACTGGTGTTCAACGACATGCATGAAATACATATAGCAGTGTAAAGACTAAAGAGTTTGATGGATTATATATATGATTGCATCTAACAAGAACAAGATTTTTCATAGTTTATATTCTCTAACAAGAAGAAGATTTTGTTTTCTGACCACCTTTTGTGTTCCATACCAGAGTTCTACTCTTTCTCACTAAATAAACTTCAATCAGTATAAAAAAATGAATAGTCACACTTTAAATGACCAAATAAAGCAGCTTCTAGAAATATATTTCAAAGATAGGGATAGGTCCATGCCACAGAATTATTGTTGGCTTCACATGATGTAAGAAGTAAATGGAGTTAAATTGATATCTACTAATTGTAAAGAGAGATGAATTTCAATTTCACTACTTCGAAATAACAAAACTGGGACTATAAAGGAGTCAGCAGATAAGAATTTCCCAAAACACAATTGTAATAGTGGGAGTCTAACAGGATTGATTGTATATTCACTTTTTCTATGAGTAATTTATTTTGGAGGAAAGATGCTTCTCCTTCGAAACCTAGTAGTAGGCTTGCATTCCTGTTGTTACCACCTACCAAGAATATACAGAAGAACACGAACCAAGAAACCTTGCATGAATGATAGTAGAGTGAGTTTACATAACCATTTTGTTGATCTCCACTAAACTGACATTCTAGGACGCTTTGACATTCTAGGAATTAACTTAGTCATCCTCAGGGTTTTCTATACAATGACTTAATGCTACATTATATGCGCAAAAGGTTGCAGCATGATTATAGATGGCTAAGAGTGGCTCGACTATGGCAAAGTTCAATTTTGAAGCCATTTAAGGCCTTAAACTTGTCCAAATTTCAAACTTGATAGTTGGGCTCGTCAAAGATGCTGGCTGGTAACTCTCAGTTAGTCAAAGTGCCAATAAGGACAATATCAAACTAACAGTCAATTAGCTTCCTGGATACATAAAAGTTTAGACAGCCATCTATACAAACATCGCAATTCGATTTAGAATTAGCAGATCATGGCCACAACCATGCACAAACCTGCAAACAAAACGGTCATATTAAGTTGGTAAACTGATAGTGCTCGTCAGTTTTCCTAATTTTACGGGTTGGCCAATTGAACCATGAATTTGAAGGAACAGTTGATAAGGAGGGATTCTGATCTGCTTGAGGATTTCAATAGAGTACTTAAATGTTTAACTTCGGTATATGGCTGACTTGGTAGTCTAAAGAGTCCACGCCACAAACTGCAAGTCATTCCTATGATTATTTCTCCATGAATGTTAACACAATAATTGTTATTTGTAACAAAAAATAGATGTCTCTATATAGTCAGAGATCTTAGGATTTAGTTGGAGAGCACTTCTAATAAAAGAAACCATGCATTATATCATACAAAATAATAACGAATGCATATAGAAAATTGATAGAATTTTGATGTATAGTGGATGATGTGAGCATGAGATAACATCAACAGGGCAATCTTAATAGATTCCAAGAAAACAATCGAATATCGATCCCACTTGCATTGAGATTGAGATGCAATGAATGGTTTTAACCCATAAACAGGGGCAAATCAAATTCCAAGACTCATTATACAAAGATGAGGTTTGCACAAAACTTAAGAGTACATAACTATATAACCGTTAAGCGAATTCACAAAAGTTTGCAAGTATTGATCAACTATATCATAAAATTCAAAAACAGAACTGATAAACTATAAATACAAAAATAGGTAATAACATATCTCAGTAGCAAGAATCGGACAACTCGGGGCATTTGTGTTCACACTAAATTTTTTTTGATGGTCCTGTGCAGAGAAAATGTTTGGTTGGAAGTTACCTTATTAGTTGGCTCAAAGTTCCTTACCTTATAGATTACTCATATTGAAGCTAAATTCAATTGAAAACAACATGTAAGAGAATAAAATAACAACTATGAAACTAGCAAGAGGACCATTATCAATGTGCAAGAAAGAGAACTGAATGATAAAGTTGACTAACTTACTGAAGAAGAAAGTTTCTGGCTTGTATGCCTGCCAAGAATTGGTGGTTCAACTCAGCCAAATCCTAAATAAGACTGAAAATATATACTTATGATATTTTTGCATTTGCCAAACTACAATCCAAGATATAAACACACTTAATGTAATATAGAACTTACATCACATTTGTATAAAGTGTAATGCAAATTAAAGATATTGCACATATTCACACAGCAACAATGTCACTCCATACATAATGTAATGCAAAACTTGATATAAATTCAATTTGAACAACACATATATGTTATAAATTCAAGCATCAAATAGATATAAATCATGCATCTGGATATGTATCAAAGGTTATAATTGGACAAACTCACAAGTCGCAGAGAGATGCTGAATTTATGTTCAACACCATCTCTCAATACTTTGCAAGAGCCGTTTCTCCAGGTTTCTTCATGGAGACCAGATGGTTAAAGGTTATTCTCTCTCTATTTCGGAAGGGAACTGCAAATATATACAACATCATGCAAAAGAGTAAAATATCGAGGACTTGGGCTTTGACGCCTACCACTTCCTAGACTTCTAGAGCCAATGTGAAGGCGACACTCTCGAGCAAAATGACCAGGTTAACCACTCTCGAGCAAAATGACTCTTTAGACAAATTTCAACCTAGTGGAGTACATCATCCATAAAACATTTCAGACAAGGCTATTGTAGTGAAGACTAAGGTCCCTATTAAGTAAGATATGAATCCCCTAAGCATCACTTGTGCAAACCAGATTAGGTTTTTTTTTAATATGGAAAAAATAATATATGGACCTACTTTGATGGGTGTACCAGGTAAGGGGCATTACAATTAAGATCACAATAAAGAGAAGACTACATAACATTCGAGCTACCCAAGAAATTAATATGGTTGAATCATCATTACTTAACTAAAGATTGTGTGCATACTTTAGAGCAGTTATTTCCAATACAAGTCTTAATGGCTATGCTTACCTGATGGCTCTTTGAACATGAATTATATGTTTTCGATAATAATCTATTCTCTTGTCATCCTTGGGGGCTTCCTTCAATGACAAGTTTCCATCTGATCGCCTTACTTCAATGTAATGTTTCAAGTTTCCTGAATGGTATCAGGCCCTTGTTATGTTACCATTCTCTGTGATGTAAATGACAGGGTTGTTGTACTTGGTTTTTGTACAGAGCAAGAGTTCTTGTATCCCTTGCGGCACATTGGACAGTTCTGCCACATTCGTGCCACAACTGTTCCCTTCGCAACGAATCCATCATTTGTAATTCTCGAGCACGTAAGCACGCTTTGATATAGTTATTCTCCATTCCTTACGTCGTGCATTCGATGCACGCCTCGATTCAGTATTTCCATATTCTACGCCTTGGTGTTCAATGCGTTAGACTTATGTTCCTTCCCCCGACTTGTGCAACTGAGGCACGCCTCGATAGGGTATTCAATGTTCTATAGCTCGTGCACTGAGGCACTCGCACCGATATAGCCTTACAATGTTCTAGCATACTAACTCGTGCGCGGGGGCACGTAATGACTCGTGCGCTGAGGCACTTGTCGATACAATTATCCCATGTTCTTATGGCCTGCGCACCGAGGCGCTCGCCTTTGTGATATTCAATATTCCATAGCGACTCGTACATTTGATGTACGATTCATTTCAATTGTTCTATCTAGTGTTCGACACGCACTATGTTTCTCTCCTTCAAGCCACGTCCGTGGTCTCGATAGGTTAACTTAGCATACAATGATATATTTTACTTAGGCATGAAGGAGTAGGAAAGAGAAGTCAAAGTCTCCCCACCTTAAGCTGATACGTCTTGTTGTTTCGCCGAGCCGATGCGGCTCAATTTCATAACTTGTTGTGCTGCCAAATCTTCTGACTTGGCCATTCGAACACTTTGCGCTACGTTGAATTATCCAAGCGATTTGGCCTACCGTGCCTATACTTCAGTCCGTAGCAAGGTGACGATTTGGTTTCGCGGACACCATTTCAAATAGGACAAAATGTCGACCTCTTATATTTCAGCGTAAACGTATAGTCTGCACACGAAACCAACTAAAAAATAAATACTCGTTTGAATCGAACTTGTGCTTTGCATCGATTCGATTTCTTAGAATCTTCGAGCCAACTCAACGCACTTATCCTTCGGGGCAATGCAGCGCTTCGTATCGATTCAACTTGATGCATTCTTTGGGACAATGCAACTCTTTGCATCGACATAGTTCGATGCATTGCTCGAGACAACGTAACTCTCGTATCGATTCAAATCGATACATTTCATTCGGTCAACGCGACTCTTTGAGTCATCTCAGCATAATGTGTCACGACCCGCACCCTAGAGTAAGAGCACGAGACGTGGGTACGTCCAGCCTACGCCGTAGTGTCGGCGGTAGAACGCTGTCCTAGGTCACAACATCTAACAGTTTAAGGTAATAAACAGTTATACTCCCCGAATGGGGGTGACATAACAGAATATATCTCAATCACAACTAAGGTAGAACAGGATAAAGATAGATAGATAGATAGATAAATATCCAGGAATGAAAATACAGAAATACAACCAGAATTCTAAGTGTCTAAAATAAATACATATTCCAAAATCTCAGAATCTATATACAGTAATCTAGAAAAGTAAAGACATCCTAATCTAAAGGAGTTTCATCCACTGTTAGTGGGTCCTGCTGCTGGTCCAAGTCCAAACACTCATCTAGTGTAGCACCGTAGTAGGTAGGGCAGAACGCCTCAGCCTCGACCTCTGTAATATTTCAACAGGTCCAGTCAGGACAGGAGCGAGCACAGTACATCTCAACAAATCATAGCAGGTCAGGATATATAATGATGCTAGAGAGTAAGATACAAGAAACTAAAGAAAATAACATGATAAAAAGGAAGACTGTAAATAAATAGCTACAGTATATAGAGAACTAATAGTGGCTAGTGATTCAGAGCACAAGATGGTTATGTAAACGGCACGATGTTGTACACGAGTAATCTACAGAGGTTTGTACACGAGTAATCTACTGGATTGATTACATAACCACTTGTACTCCCCCGTCCCAATCAATACACAAGGATCTAGCTAAGTTATGTTATTGTACACGAAGGTCATGTAAATACATGATTATATACGATTTCACACGTTTCGTACACGAATGTTACGAATACAAGGAGTACACGATGCTCACGATAAAGTACACGAACACGAATATCCGATGTATCTGCTAAGGGGATAACATCGCACAACAAGATCCATATAGTACTAATCTGTGTTTCTAACGTGTCAACATCATGTAAAGTAATCTAAAGCAGGAAATATACTCCTAATACAGGATATGAAATGATCAGAGAATGTACTCGCCTGTATCCTGAGAATCTGGAGGATATATACCGTCCGAGGAGTGGTGTCTGTCTCCTATAGTACAGTACAAGTCACTATGAGTCTAAAATGATAATAAGATGCAAGTTAATGCATTCTACATGAATCTAGGTCAATCTAGACCAAAGCCAACTCTTGGTCAACTCTGGTCAATCCTAGAAGTCAAACTAGGTCAACTAGGTCAAACCTAAGTCAAACAAGTCTATACTAGTCTAACTAGTCTATTCTAGGTCTAACAAGGCTATACAAGTCTATCTAGACTCATACTAGGCATTCAAGTCACCCATAGGCCATAGGCTATACCATGCCTATGAACCAACCCGTAAATCACATACACAAGTCAAATACATCTAATATATAATATACTCTAATATAGGATACACATATTGATGTTATACAATCTAATATAGAAGTGCACATGGGCAATAGACTACTATATGTATACCACACATACATTATATATATCCATATTAGTATAATATGGTAACACACTTTAGCATATAGGTATACCTACAATATACATATATTATCTATATATATATTACACAAATATATATACATGGATAAATAGGAAAGGGATGTGGTGGTGGCATGTGTGAATGAAGACATGTGTGTGAGGCTTGAACCTGTCACATGAAAGTGTGTACAGAATTTAGGAACGATGAGTGATACATGTGTCCATGTGTGTGTGTGAGAGAGAGATAGACATGTGTGTGCAAGAGGGTGTGAGACATGAGGGTGTGTGAGAATACAAGAGTGTGTGTGTGAAGAGTTTTAGGGAAAACAGAAAAACAGTTAGTGTACATTTGTGTTTAAGTATCAATGGAAAACATGAATCATCATTGAAATCTGGAATTAATCAGTTAAAAACCCAATCCATATGACAATGAAACATGAATCAACCATTTCAGTCTACAGTTCATTTAAGAAGAACAAGATCTCAGGTTTACAGGCAATACAGTATATTAAAAAAAAGAAATAACATTCAATTCAGCTTACAGGAAAAAGGAAGGGAACCAATTTCAGTACATTAAGATTGAATCTCAGGAAAGAGGAATTTAGTTCATGTTTTAGGAAACCATTTCAGTTGACAGGAAACATTGAATCAAACTGTAATAACCTGGAACAGTGAGTGTTATATTGGAGTATACATGGTGTGTGAAATGATATGTGGACAGTGGAACCTGGGACAACAATGATAGTAATAAAATGTGTGCTGTGTCAAAAGAACAGGAAATACACTTGTGTATGGCATTGAAAAACAGTGAAGACAACCATGTATCCTGGAATCAGGAATTCAGTGAACATAGTACAATGTATGGGGATCAAGTCAACTCATCAAAAGGGAAATCAGTTCAATTTAGTTCTAAAAAAGAACAGGAAACCAATTCCCAGTCACCTATATTCGAGCCCCATGTAACAGCTATTACATTGAAACCAAACACAAAGTCCAAATCCCATTCTCAACTCAAAAGTCTAATTCGAAGTGCAATATTGAACTAACATGAACAACCAATCATGTGGGGATCATTAATCAGTGAAGAACATAATTAAACATGGATTTAAAGTGTTTAGGAAATGGGAAAAACAATGTATCAGTAACATGTGTCAGTTACCATGCAAATAACCCCATTCGAATCCAATTCCCATGCTACAAAACCTAAACTAACATGTAACTAATTTAACATAGATAATATATCATATTTAGGATCTAATTAGCAATTAAAATCACTAATTAAAGCATTTAAAACGAATTGAAAACAAGAACACAACCCAGTGCACTGAAACACACAGTGCACACCCTGTGCACGCGTGATATCATGTCCGACACGACACGAGAGGTCGTACAACTTGACACACGTGGTGTCAGTGGTCGCCCCTTCGTGTGTGTCAAGTATTATGTGTCGAAGTGTCGTGTGCTGCTCACAAACAGCCCCGAGCAGCAGGGCAGCTACAGTGCCCGCGCGCGCTCGTGTGCACCCGCGTGTTCGTGTGTCCCCCGCGACCCGACATGACATGAAAACCACATCAGGACACTGGAAATCCATAAGCAACACTAAATCCTAGAATCCTATTCAAAAACATTTCAAAAATTCAATCGAAATGCCCTTTGGGACATTTCATCAAACACATATGTACATGGACTGATACGTGTCCGATACGGACACGTATCAAACTCGAAACCTAGGGTTAGCTAGTCCTACAGTTAGGTTAGTCCTAGGGCTCCCTAGATATGCAATAAAATCAACATTTCATGGTAAGGATTGGAATTTACCTATGGGTGTGCAAAGCTCAAAAAGCTCCAAATAAAAGTGGTTCCTCAAGCCACCAAACTCCTTCAAATTGTTTCTCCCCTGAAATTTTTCAATACCAACAGCAAGTAAACTAAATTTAGAGCCTATTGCAATTGGTTTGGGTGGAAAAGGAATTGAAATAAAATTTTTAGGAATTAATGAAGATGGAGACTCACCTCTCTCTCAAACTTGCAATATTCCTAATAGAGGCTAGCCCTAATTTCTAGGAGGGATTAAATAGAGGGGGAATCTCCATGCTAGTGTGCCTGGCCAAGTGGGATGGACTAGGGCTAGGTTCACTTGGTGTTGGGTTGGGCCTTTAAGGCTAAAGTCACAAGTCATGACTTGTGAAACCACAAGCCATTCTCTATTCGATTTAATTCCTAATTCCTCCTAATAAATTCTAATGAGTTAAATGTCACTAACTTAGGTCAAGCTAGGGTTCCATAACCTAACCAAATAGTCATGACCTAGGTTAGCCTCTAGGACAGTCTCCAAAGTCAACACTAGTCAATGTCAATATAGCACCAAATCAAATATACTAAAAATTACTTAAAAAATTCTAATAAATATAATTAATACTAATAATTCCCAATTAATTCCAAAATTTTAAAAATGACCAAAATACCCTCAAGCTAGAAAAATGGTAGTGACATAATGCACTGTGCGGAGCGGGACATTACAATAACTGCTACCCTACAATCGCCAAGTAGACCCTTAGGATTTGGTTGTGGGAGAGGGAGAGGTCAAAATAAGGATCAGAAGTTTTTTGGATGCTTTACTTTTCCTTCTTGTTTTTACTTTCGTGGGATAAGTCCAAGATTGAAAAACTTTAAAAATATATTTTCCAACACAAGCACATGTTGCCAAATTTATAATATTATTCTGCGACACACAAACACACGTCGCCAAATTTTTGACACATATGCACATGTCGCCGAATGTATGGTGTCGTTCGGCGACATACAGACACATATCGCAAAATGTATGGTGTTCTTCTGCGACATGTAGATGTCGCAATATATAGAAAGTTTTTGACGGAATTGATATTTGGTTTCCCGCTAGTAAAATTTTCGTAGAATCCGCAACATACCAGAACCCATGTCGCCAATATATCTAAAAAATAGTCTTTGGAGACATAAAAGACCCCATATCGCTAAAATATGTTGCTAAAAATGTAATTTCTTGTAGTGTGTGGAGTTCACACAGAGGAAACTGGAAGTGTGGCAGGCTCAGTCGTTGTCGTTTGGAGGAAGGATCGAATTGGTTCGATCGGTCATTATGGGAGTCATAGGATTTTGGCTGCAGTTGGCCATGTTACCATTGGCTACTATAGACAGAATGGAAAAAATTATGCGCCAACTTTATTTGGAGAGGGGGATACATGCATTGGCTTGGGATACTTTATGTCGGCCCCTGGTTGAAGGGGGTGTTGGCCTCCGGTCGCTGAGGATGATGAGGAAAGTGGCAGGAATGAAGATGGTTTGACGGTTTATCCAGGAGACCTCACTGTGGGAATGTTGGATGAGGGCGTGATATTTGAAAGGGTCCAACTTCTGGGACTACTCCTCCAATAACAACGAGTCGGTAACTTTCAAACACATGTTGAGACACAGGGGGTCGATTCAGCGGGTTATAACCCGTGTGCTTAAGAATGGTGAGGATACAGACTTGTGGTTGGATCCTTGGCTTAATCATGTGGGTCTGCTACAGTTGGTTGGCCAACATGTGCCTCATGAAATATATCGGGAGGAGAAAGTGGCAAAGATTATAAGGTCTGGGCTGTGGCAGGCCAGGGAGCACCGGTATGCACGAGCATATCAGGACCTTATCCAACTTGTGAAGATTGATTCTAGTTTGCCTATGGATACTTGGGTTTGAGAAGACGCACCCAATGGGGAGTTTGAGAGTCGGATTGCATACAAATAAGCCAGAGAGGCCCAAGAGGAATGAGAGTTAGCTGAGGTTGTCTAGGTGAAGGGGTGTGCAAAGGAAATGCAACTGTGTCTGTATCGGCTTTTGATGGGCAGGCTTCTCACGATAGACCGACTAGCTAGATTCAGATCGTGCTCGGGAGACCAGCTTTGTGTATTCTGTGGCCAGGGGAGTGAATCCATGTCGCATGTGTTTTTTTGCCCTATGACGTGGAGTATATGGCATGTACATGGAGAGAAGCTGCAATTACAATATAGTATAATAGTGGAAGTTGGAATGATAGTGAATGGGATTATGGCGGAAAAAATCGAAGAAGTCGGTGGTATCAAGAGGCTCGTATTAGACTAGCAGCAGCAGTTTGGCATGTTTGGAGGAAAATGAATCATCGTATCTTTGATAGATTGCATACCTCCAACAGAGGAATTATTCACAATATAGAACATGATGTGCATTGTATGAGTACTCCTTCGAGATCATATCCCTAAGGTGGAGTTGTAAAGAGACTTCTTATTAATAAAATTATCTTTTCTATATATATATATATATATATATATATATATATATATATATATATATATATATATATATATATATATATATATATATATATATTTTTTTTTTCTATATATATATATATATATATATATATATATATATATATATATATGTTGTCCGATCGGGACCGCGGCAACAACCGCCTAGCCATCCCAGCGGGAGGATGGGGGGGGGGGGGGGGGGGGGTGCTCTCCCCTAGGTGAGCCTTTCGCTCTAGCCAGAGCCCTGCGCGCGCGCGCACACACACAAACACACACACACACACACACACACACACACACACACACATATATATATATATATATATATATATATATATATATATATATATATATATATATATATATATATATATATATATACACACACACACTACAACATTGTCCTCTTATTAAAATTAATACAAAAATGCTATTTGGCTTTGTCTAACAAGATGGAGCTACAACCCTTGTTAACAATTCGGCAAACGAAAAAAATTCGGGACGACAAAACTACGAGTATAAATCGGCTCAGTGCAAATAAAATACGTTCAAAGATTTGGTCAAATATTCGAAAAATAAAAATTTTGAGTTGGAAACTTCACATTCTTAAATATGTTGTCAAATTTGATTAATTAAACAGGTTCCCGGCACGTTTTTTTGGCCAAATTTTCCAATAATTTAAAAGGAACACGTTTAAAACTTCGCATGCTTAAAATTTATGTACTAATTTGGATCTGTCAAAAGTACGCAAGTATTATACATTTATGAAAGATATGAAAAAATTCACCTATAATACGAGTTTATTCGGGTGATTACTAACAAGGGCTACAACTTCCTAACACATGACAATTTTATATTGGTAGAGAATAAATTAATCATTAAAACTAAAAGCTTTTTAAAAAAGTTAAACTATTATTTTTTAAATTTAAAAGTTAATTTGAAAATTTAACTCTTCGAATTAATTTTTTAGTTTTAACTTTTAAAATTAATTTTTTATTTTTTAATAAAAAATTTTCGTGACCGATCTAAAAATGGTCATGTACTATGGAGGTGTAGTTTCTCCTCTTGGAGCCAATCAGCCAAATATCAAACTTGAACTTTCCTTATAACTCCTTGTCCTCACCATCCTCACCACCTGCTCTATTCCTCTCCATCCTTCTTTCCTTCCTTCTTCATCGTTTTCCTCTCCATCCTTCTTTCCTTCCTTCTTCATCGTGAGAATGGCTGGAGGAGCCATTGTCAATGCCGGTACGGGCAAAGAGTATCCCGGAAAGATGACTCTCTTCGTCTTCTACACATGTCTCGTTGCTGCGACCGGTGGTCTCATCTTCGGCTACGATATCGGAATCTCCGGAGGAGTCACTTCGATGGATCCTTTCTTACTGAAGTTCTTCCCGTCCGTCAGCCGCAAGGAGGAGCTCGACCAGAACAACAACCAGTACTGCAAGTTCGACAGCCAGCTGCTGACCTCCTTCACGTCGTCGCTCTACCTCGCGGCCCTGGTGGCGTCCTTCTTCGCCTCGGCGGTGACGAGGGCGTTCGGCAGGAAGTACTCCATGCTCGGGGGAGGGCTCACCTTCCTCGTCGGCACGGCCATCAACGGCTTCGCCAGTAACGTCGCCATGCTCATCATTGGTCGTATCCTCCTCGGCATCGGCGTCGGATTCGCCAATCAGTCCGTTCCAGTGTATCTCTCTGAAATGGCACCTGCCCGGCTCCGCGGCATGCTCAACATCGGCTTCCAGCTCATGATCACCATCGGTGTCCTCGCCGCCAACCTGATCAACTACGGAACATCAAAGATGAAGAACGACCGAGGATGGAGGGTCAGTCTTGGCCTCGCTGGGGTCCCTGCGTGCATAATCACTATCGGTGCGTTCTTCCTCCCCGACACCCCCAACTCCCTCATCGAGCGCGGCCACGTGGCCAAGGCCCAGGAGATGCTCCGCAAGATCCGCGGGACGGACGACATCCACGAAGAGTACAACGACATGGTAGTGGCCAGCGAGGAGTCAAAAGCCGTCAAGCACCCGTGGAGGAACATTATGCAGAAGAAGTACAGGCCGTCCCTGACGATGGCCATACTCATCCCCTTCTTCCAGCAGGTTACTGGGATCAATGCTATCATGTTCTATGCGCCGGTGCTTTTCAAGACGATGGGGTTCGGTTCTGACGAGTCCCTCATGTCCGCGGTCATCACCGGCTTGGTGAATGTGTTAGCTACATTGGTCTCCATTTTCACTGTTGACAAGCTCGGAAGGCGTAGGCTATTCCTCCAGGGTGGTGCCCAGATGTTTATCTCTCAGATTATCGTAGGCACATTGATCGCGATCAAGTTTGGCACCTCCGGAGAGGCTCACCTGTCGAAGACCTACGCCGGATTCGTGGTCGTGTTCATCTGCATCTACGTAGCTGGCTTCGCGTGGTCGTGGGGGCCCTTGGGCTGGCTCGTGCCGAGCGAGATATTCCCTCTCGAAATTAGATCGGCAGGGCAGAGCATCAACGTGTCAGTCAACATGCTGTTCACCTTCGTCATCGCCCAGGCATTCCTCACCATGCTCTGCCACTTCAAGTTCGGGCTCTTCTACTTCTTCGGAGGGTGGGTCGTGATAATGACGGTCTTCATCGCACTCTTCCTTCCCGAGACCAAGAACGTGCCGATCGAGGAGATGATCAACGTATGGAAGAGCCATTGGTTCTGGGGACGATTCATCAAAGTCGAGGTCGGCAGACGTCAAGAAGCCGTATGATCTTTCAGTAGGGTTATAGGTTTCAATTTCTAATCAATCAAAAGGATTACATGTGGTTTCTCTTTCTAATACAGCATAGTATCAAGAACCCATTTCTAATCCAGTTTCCGTAGGATTGTATGTGGTTTCAATTTCTAATCAATCAAAAGGATTACATGTGGTTTCTCTTTCAAATCCAGCATAGTATCAAGAACCAATTTCTAATCCAGCATAGTATCCAATTTAATTTCAGTAAATGAAACAATAAAGTGGTACATTATTCGATATGTGATACCAATAAGTTCATAAAACGAACTTTGAGTCTGGGAGATGCAAATGAGCAGAACAGCTCGTCCCTGTTAAGCTTGAACATGAGAATGAGCTGGATTTCCTTAATGATCCGAGCATTAAAACCAAAACTTGGCTTGAATGCTCAAAAAATGAGCTCTACTTGTAAAACTTGATGTGAATTATAGTTTAGGACTCTGACTCAAGTAGACTTAGACTCAAGTTTTTATATACTTGGTCTTAATGAGAAGGTGGCTTAGTTAATAGTCAACAATTAAAACTATGTAAAAACTAGTTTAGTTAAAATCATAGTTCGCATCATCCGCCGATCGATACGGTTTGGCATGTCCCGATCCAATACCGACCGATACATGACTAACCGATATTGACATTGGGGGTCTCTTTTTCAGTTAATTCGGCAAAAAAAATATAACGAATAAGACCAATCGGTAAGAGTGTAAAAACATAGTAAGGTTGTAAAAACATGTAAAAAAAAACTTATCACACATAAACCAATCGGCAAGGGTGACTACTATTCATTCAATTTCAAAACTACTAAGAAATAACACTGAAAATACTTAAAATCATGCATAAATATATAAAATATATTTTCTAAAATGTTAATAATTTATTAATAATTATTCGTTTTTCGATACCAAAAAATCCGATGCTCCAATCCGAAACTGCTGATATTGCCGATATCGCCGATCCCGATACTCATAGGAATGGTCCGATATCGATTCCGATACCGATACTGTGAACCTTGTGTTGGAGTGGGTGGGGTTCCCAACCTATGTGGAGAAGACCCCGGAGTGCGACGAGCGCCGTTCGTGTGTCGAAGAAGCTCGGGAAGTAGGCGACGCGGAGTCGCTGCTGCTGTTGGTGACCCAGAAGGAGGTTCTGGAACGGGGCAGCCGAGTTCGGGCCGAACTCGGTCCCAGGCCGAGTTCTGGCCGAACTCGGTCTGGCCATTCCAAAATGTTGGCGTTAGGTGCTGTTTGCTTGACACAGAGTTCTGGCCGAACTCTGTGTCGTCGGGGGCTGAAGCGGATTTTAGGGTGACTTTTCACCACTGGATCTAATCCAACGGTCCAGGTTGGTTGCGGGATTGGAGAGTTAAGTTGAGTTTTCTCAACCCTAATTAATTATCGCAACGTAACACAGCTTGGAGAGAGGAAGGAGGCAAGAGTGCCATTACAACTTCGGAAGAGAAGACGGAGGATTGAAGGTCGTTTTCGAAGGAGATCGTGTTTCGGGTAATCTCTACTCGTCGTTCTCGCTCTTCGTAGCCTTGTAATCATTGTTCTTACTTCTGAGTGTTGTGGGGATCCGATTTGGATCGGGAGGAGTTTGTAGAGGGTGTAATTCTTCTATTCCATTAGTGGAGGCTTCTCAGGGTTGGACTCCGATCGTCCCGTGGTTTTTCTCGCAAAGGTTTTCCACGTCAAAAATTCTCTGTGTCTGCGTGGATTGTTTTGTGTGGTTGTTTTTGGGTTCGTGCGTTGTATTGCTCGGTCCTCTCGCAGGTACTCTCCGGTTTGGGGAAAGGTTTCCGTGCTTCTTTCCCAACAGAGTGGTATCAGAGCCAGGTTCTGGAATTCAGAAGGAGTGTCAGTAGTTGACAGAGAAACCAGAGAGGAGACATGGACGCGAAGTCGGTGCGCATGGTGAACCTGAACGGCACCAATTATCACTATTGGCAGAGCAAGATGAAAGATTTTCTGTTTGTCAAGAAGCTGCATCTACCCGTGTTTGCATCCGAGAAGCCCAGTGATAAATCCGAGGAGGACTGGACATTCGAGCACATACAGGTGTGTGGGTACATACGGCAGTTTGTGGACGAGAACGTGTACAACCACGTTGCCAATATTGAGCACGCGAAGACGTTGTGGGATAAGCTGGAATCCTTGTATGCGAAGAAGACCGGAGTAAACAAGTTGTTCCTGATCCGAACGATGATGGGTCTGCGATACAAGGATGGGGCGTCTATTTCGGATCACTTGAGTGAGTTCCAGGGCGTGGTTGACCAGTTATCTTCTATGGGACTCAAGTTCGACGACGAAGTTCAGGGACTATGGCTGCTGTGTACATTGCCAGACTCGCGGGAGACCGTACGAGTATCTATGATCGCTTCTGCTCCAGAGGGCGTGGTCAGTCTGGAGTTTGCCAAGAGCGGGGTGTTGAATGAAGAGATGCGGAGACGTTCTCAGGGCACTTCATCCACATCCCACCACTCAGAGGCACTTGTTTCAGAGAGCCGCGGAAGGGGCAAAATCAGGGGTCCAGGTGGTGGCAGAGACAAGAGAGGGGGAAGTCCAAGGGTCGTTACGAGGACTCAGAGTGTTACCATTACGGTAAGAAGGGCCATATCAAGCGGAATTGTTTCGCTTGGAAGAGAGAGAAGAAGGGCGACAAGGGGAAGCAAGAAGAGAACACTACAGCGGCGGCCTCGGTGCATGGAGGCGATGTGATCGTCGTAGGTGATGAGGTCATTACTAACCTCGCCTGCGATAACAATTCTTGGCTGGTGGACTCAGGGGCTTCAGCACATGTATCTCACAATAGGGCACTGTTTGCCACTTACACGACAGGCGACTGTGGCGTGTTGAAGATGGGCAACGGAGATGTGTCGAAGGCGGTTACCGTTGGAGATGTGCATTTGAGAATGAAGACGGGTGCGGTTCTTGTTCTCAAGGATGTTCGTCATGTCCCTGATATCCGTTTCAACCTGGTGTCGGTTGGAAGGTTGGATGACGAGGGATTCTTCAGTCTCTTCGGGAATAGTCAGTGGAAGCTTTCCAGGGGTTCGATGGTGATTGCCAGAGGAAACAAGAAGTCCGATCTCTACTATATGGAGGGGAGCGCAGAAGGGACACATGAGGTGAACGCAGTCAGTGATGCGTCTACCGAGTTGTGGCACAGGCGGCTCGGCCATATCAGCAAGAAGGGGATGAGCTACTTGGTGAACAGGAAGGTGATTCCGGGGCTCAGGTTTACAAAGTTGGAGAAGTGCACGCACTGTTTAGCTGGGAAGCAAAATAGGGTGTCTTTCTAAAGTCACCCAAGTTCGAGGAAGCCGACATTGCTCGAGTTGATTCACTCGAATATCTGCGGTCCTATGAAGGTAAAATCTCTTGGTGGTGCTTCTTACTTTATAACCTTTATTGATGACTGTTCCAGGAAGGTTTGGGTCTATGCCTTAAAGACCAAGGATCAGGTGCTGCCTACTTTCAAAGAGTTTCAGGCCTCTGTTGAAAGGGAGACGGGCAAGAAGTTGTTGTGTGTTCGGTCCGACAATGGCGGCGAATACATCGGTCCCTTTGATGCGTATTGCAGAGAGCAAGGGATACGACACCAGAAGACTCCGCCAAAGACACCTCAGCTCAATGGTGTAGCGGAGCGCATGAATAGGACAATGATGGAGAGGGTGCGGTGTTTGCTGTCAGAAGCAAACTTGCCGGGCAGTTACTGGGGTGAGGCTCTTCTCACAGCTGCTTATATTATTAATTTGTCTCCTAGTGCTCCTTTGCAGGGTGATGTGCCTGACAAAGTATGGTACGGCAAAGAGCCGTCATACAATCACCTGCGGGCGTTTGGTTGTAAGGCCTTCGTGCATGTACCGAAGGACGAAAGGACCAAACTTGAGCCGAAAACAAGGCGATGCGTCTTTGTCGGCTACGGTCGGGATGAGTTTGGCTATAGACTCTACGACCCAGTGGAAGGAAAGCTCTACAGAAGCAGGGACGTGGTGTTCGTCGAGGATCAGACCATGACCAGCACTCAGGATTCCGAGACGCCTTCTGAGGCTGAGAAATTGCCTGAGTTAGAGTCATTTCGTTTCGAGCAGTTTCCAGAGGACATCGCAGAGGATCCAGTTATGGGGGAGCCAGTACATGGAGTTGCTCCCAACCTTGATCATCAGCCTGCTGATGGTGGTCAGGGTGTCCCTCAGTAGGATGAGCATGCCGGGGAGATAGTTCCTGAAGGGGAGGAGGCTGTCGGTATACAGCCAACACCAGTGGCTCCACTGAGAAGGAGTGACAGGGATCGTCGACCATCTACGAGATACTCACCAGATGAGTATGTGCTATTGACTGACGGGGGAGAGCCCGAAAGTTTTGCAGAGGCTATGGAAGACGAACACAGGCAGGAGTGGATGGAGGCTATGCAGGAGGAGATGAGTTCCTTGCACACCAATTCCACTTATGATCTGGTGCGGTTGTAAAGGGCAAGAAGGCTTTGAAGAATCGATGGGTGTTCAGAGTGAAGCAGACGAAAGATGCTACTCGCCCTCGATACAAAGCGAGGCTGGTAGTTAAAGGCTACGGTCAGCGGAAAGGCGTGGATTATGATGAGATCTTTTCGCCTGTCGTCAAGCATTCGTCTATTCGGGTGGTGCTAGCATTAGCAGCCAGTCTCGACTTGGAGGTCGAGCAGATGGACGTGAAGACGGTATTCCTCCACGGTGATCTTGAGGAGGAGTTGTACATGGAGCAGCCAGAGGGATTCTGTGAGAAGGGCAAGTCACATTTGGTCTGCCGGTTGAGGAAGAGCTTGTATGGTCTGAAGCAGGCTCTGAGGCAGTGGTACAGGAAGTTTGAGTCGTTTATGGGGGAGCATGGTTATGCACGGACGACGTCGGATCATTGTACATTTGTGAGGTATTTTGCCGAGGATGATTTCATCATTTTATTGCTCTATGTTGATGATATGCTATTAGTGGGTCGGAATGCCACTAGGATAGCGGAGCTGAAGCGCCAACTGGGCGCAGCCTTCTCTATGAAGGATTTGGGCGCAGTGAAGACTATTCTTGGGATGGAGATCAGCCGAGAGAGAGAGAGTCCAAGCTGCTACACTTGTCCCAAACGAAGTACATTCACCGGGTACTTCAGCGTTTCGGGATGGACGGGTCGAAGAAAGTGAGTTCCCCTCTTGCGGCTCACTTTAAGCTCACTGAGGAGCAGTGTCCATCTACTGAGGACGAAAAGGAAGATATGGAGCGGGTTCCATATACCTTAGCTGTGGGAAGCCTTATGTATGCCATGGTGTGTATAAGGCCAGATATTGCTCATACAGTTGGTACGGTTAGCAGGTATCTTTCAAATCCTGGAAGGGTACATTGGAGTGCGGTCAAGTGGATTCTACGATATCTTCAGGGCACTGCTGGTTGGAGACTTTCCTTTGGTGGTGACGAGCCGAAGCTGGTCGGGTATACCGACGCTGATATGGCTGGAGATGTAGACACAAGGCGATCGACTTCGGGCTACGTGATGATGTTTGCGGGAGGAGCATTGTCGTGGCAGTCGCGGTTGCAGAAGTGTGTTACCTTGTCGACGACAAAGACAGAGTACATTGCGGCGACGGAGGCTTGCAAGGAGTTGCTGTGGATGAAGAAGCTGTTGCAGAAAATAGGGCTGAAGCAAGAGCAGTATACTTTGCTTTGCGACAGTCAGAGTGCTATCCACTTTGTGAAGAATCAGACGTTTCATTGCCGGTCCAAGCACATTGAGACCCGGTATCATTGGATACGGGATGTGGTTGAAAAGAAGGACGCGGAGCTTTAGAAGGTTCATACAGATGATAACGGAGCTGATATGTTCACGAAGATTCTACCAAGGGGGAAGTTTGAGTACTGCAGGCAGGTCGTCGGGATGATGACATCCTCCCCATAGTTGTGAAGGGAGAGATTTGTTGGAGTGGGTGGGGTTTCCAACCTATGTGGAGAAGACCCCGGAGTGCGACGAGCGCCGTTCGTGTGTCGAAGAAGCTCGGGAAGTAGGCGACGCGGAGTCGCTGCTGCTGTTGGTGACCCAGAAGGAGGTTCTGGAACGGGGCAGCCGAGTTCGGGCCGAACTCGGTCCCAGGCCGAGTTCTGGCCAAACTCGGTCTGGCCATTCCAGAATGTTGGCGTTAGGTGCTGTTTGCTTGACACAGAGTTCTGGCCAAACTCTGTGTCGTTGGGGACTGAAGCAGATTTTAGGGTGACTTTTCACCACTGGATCTAATCCAACGGTCCAGGTTGGTTGCGGGATTGGGGAGTTAAGTTGAGTTTTCTCAACCCTAATTAATTATTGCAACGTAACACAACTTGGAGAGAGGAAGGAGGCAAGAGTGCCATTACAACTTCGGAAGAGAAGACGGAGGATTGAAGGTCGTTTTCGAAGGAGATCGTGTTTCGGGTAATCTCTACTCGTCGTTCTCGCTCTTCGTAGCCTTGTAATCATTGTTCTTACTTCTGAGTGTTGTGGGGATCCGATTTGGATCGGGAGGAGTTTGTAGAGGGTGTAATTCTTCTATTCCATTAGTGGAGGCTTCTTAGGGTTGGACTCCGATCGTCCCGTGGTTTTTTTCGTAAGGGTTTTCCACGTCAAAAATTCTCTGTGTCTGCGTGGATTGTTTTGTGTGGTTGTTTTTGGGTTCGTGCGTTGTATTGCTCGGTCCTCTCGCAGGTACTCTCCGGTTTGGGAAAAGGTTTCCGCGCTTCTTTCCCAACACCTTGAAACTTAAAAGTTGAAAATAGGTATGATCTTCTACGAGTTCCTACAACAATTGTAAAGTTCCACACATTGAACCCAAGTTTCTACAAATTTTCCCGGTTGTTCCTTTGAGATACCCAGCATTTACAGTCTGTTCCCATAAGTTATTTGTGTTTCATAACTATTCCTCATGTGTTTACCTAAATTTTCAAGAGACAATTGTAGTAGTCCAAAAAGCATGTTTCTTAACAAAACCATCGTGCATTTGTTTCATAGGTTGTCTGGCATTGCATACTGATATCCACTGGGTGGCAGGAACACCTAAGCAAACCTTCTTCTTAGGCTGACCATCATCTTCTTCATCAATTGTC
Organism: Iris pallida; assembly: GCA_029216955.1. NCBI lineage: Eukaryota > Viridiplantae > Streptophyta > Magnoliopsida > Asparagales > Iridaceae > Iris > Iris pallida. The sequence continues at coordinate 17,612,144 of JANAVB010027397.1, read as the reverse complement.
AACCTACCCATTTTTATCCAACGTGATATATAATTTGGAATGGTAATAAATTAGAAAAGGTATGACCAACTATAAATTCTAAAAAAAAAATTATGTAGAACTACCGTCTCCACCTTTTGAGCACCATGGATATTAATACTTAATAGGTCTAATTGATGGATTAGGTCCTATTAGGCCCTCAAACAGAGATATTAACTTAGAATAGTTAGGTTTCTTCATCATATTTCATGTTGACCACAATCTCAAGAAATTGCTTAAAAGGTTGAGGACCGCATAGTGATTCTGGGGGCATTGCCATCTTTTTCTTGCAGAGTAAAAATGATTTATTGTCACCAAGCCTGAGAAGGATAAAGCATGTAAACAATGAGAAGAATTGTAAGTTAGTTTTTAACAGCCATTAGACAATCAGAACCTAAGGAGAGGGGATTAATGGTGAACTTCCAACCAAGGTTATCAGTATCGGTATCGGAATCAGTATCAGAACATTCCTATGAGTATTGGGATCACCAATATCGGTAGCATCGGCAGTAATATGATGTGCAGTAATAGCTAAAAGTTTTAAGAATTCAATTAAAGTCAAATATAAGTCTAGTTTTAAAAGCAAATATGTCTACTTTTACTATAAGGACATATTAACCTAAAAAAAATTCTAAATACATCTAAATAGCATATTAACCTAAAAAAAAGATAATTGCCAACATTTCGAGTATATGGAAAATACATCATTTCATCTTCATATTAAACTTCTCTTCCAGTTGCTTAAAGCCTCGGGTAAACGGGCTCATCCTGGCTCTGTTGAAGACTTCAGTCATATACCTGTAGTGCAATTTCAAAACTTTTAACAATAGTGGTAAGTAATATGTATACACAAGCAAAGGTAACACATTTTGGCCCATGGTAGTATGATGTCTAGATTTGTAGGTATAATGTTTTTAGAAGATTGAGCACAGCACACTGTATTGATAGCAATCAGCCTGATGAAAAAATAATATGGGTGCACCATGGTAGTATGATGTCTAGATGTCATGAATAAAGATTGATTTTACCAGCTGAAGATCCCACAGGTAAGGACTGGCTGAGAACATAGAATTTCCCAAGGTCACTTCTCTTCAGTCATAAGTTCAATCTTTAATCATTTAGCTTGTCCAACTTAAATCCTAAAAATGATCAAACTTATGACCACGGTTCACAGTATTGGTATTGGACACTTCTTAATTGATAGTTCAGAAAGGTTTCAGAGGGTTAGACGGTTTTGAATAAGTTGGTTTTGGTAGTTTCAGCAATTTTGGTATCGGTTTCGGTATCAGCCGACACCGTGAACTATGCTTTTTGCAAGTATGAGGTATATACCATCATAAATATCTCGACATTTACATCAATTATAACCTTAGAGGTGACATCTATGACATAATAGCTGGCCAATACAATAGGGCTTTTGACCTCACACAACAGGAAGCTCATAGCAAAGTGTCTATGACTTTGAATCTTTGATCAAGTTCCTTTGACGACGCAACGCAATACAAAATGGTAATGCAAAGGGAAATTTTCAAGAAGTTTCTGATACTTTGAAGATAAAAGTAGGATCATGTTTCCTTTGTCTTTTATAATAAGACCCCGTTTGGTTCATTGTAATGTAATTGTAACCGCAATGTAATTAAATAATTTTTTTTATTTGATTACATTGCGATTAAGATTACATTACAGTGTACCAAATGAGGCCTAAGTGCATATCCCCCATAAATACTAAAATGTATGCACCTTATTAAAAGACTGAACTAGAGCAATGTATAACGATATGTGAGAACCAGTCCGTACTAAAAAATTAAAGCCCTTTCTTTCAACATTTATCTTGCTGCTTCCCATATCCAATAAGGTCAATTCCCTGGACATACTCCACATATGTAACTCAAGGAAGTCCTGGACAATGAATCCTCACATGGATATATCGTTCGTCCATTAAATGTATATACCTTTGGTCACTATACTTGACTATCGAGTCAATCAAATAGCGAAAAAACTGAAGGTGATTAAGGAGCTACATTTGAAACAAAGAACTCATATAAGGGATGATCACATGAATTGATTAAGAAGCTAACATCATACAATCCTGAGGGTTGCTTGGTAACGATGTTTTCACCGGCTTTAGGGTATTTTTGAATCGACCGTTTATGTTTTAAATCCATGTTTGTTAAATTTTTTTTGAGTCATTCCTTTTCGTCGGTGCAAAAACCCTCCAAAACCATTGTAATATAATTTTAGGTGTCTCCATAAACACGCCAAATCGATGGGATTTGAGAAATTTTATTATTATTTTTTCATGCACTTATATTCTAATCAAATATACAAAAAAAATTACCTATTGAATAACGAAAAATAAATAAATTATAGATACGCAAAAACTTAGGAAAAATTTAAAAAAAGATGTAAGTTGCCAGAAGGACTGGCGACTTCAGTGCTTGCACTCAAGCCGCCAGTCCTTCTGGCGACTTAGATGTTTTCTCTTTTTTTATTAGCCAAAGTATCGTTTGAATAAATGCAACAAAGATACCAGAGTGGTTTGCGGCTACTTAGAAGAAAAAAGAAAAGAAAAAGAAAGCAAGTTGTTAAAAGAAAACTGAAAAGCAATAAAGAAAAACCAAAATAAAGCAATGAATTTAAATTTTTTGAAAGTACATAAAGCATTTTCCTTTTTTTTTAATACAACTATGCCGCCAGTCCTTCTGGTGACTTGTTTGCATAGTTAAACACATGTTTCACAACGCTTACTTACAAGTGAGAGCTGTTTTACAATGTTCACTTCCAACAGTACTAAATGTTTTCTATTTAATCCCACACTCCCACTCTTCCCACACTCCTCTCCCATAACATTTTTTTATTACTTTTCTAAAGAACTACTCTACCACATAACCTCCTACTTCTCACTCAGAATCACTCTCTCATGATTCTACAATCTCCAGAAGCTCTTCCACAGATCCTCCCACTCAACCATAGAACCCATTCTCACACTGAACCATTTTCTCATAGAAGCACTCCCCTATTCTAAAATCTTCAGAAGCTCTCTCACACTGCCTCTCCTACAATCTCCATAAGCTCTCTCGCACTGCCTCTCTTACAATCTCAAGAAGCTCTCTCGTACTATCTACAAACTCACAACATGGATGCAACTCTAGATATAATATGCTCGCATGGAGGTACATTCAATGGATTATTGTACGAAGAAGGTACTAATCATTTTATTTTAGTGAATCGTAATACTATGCTATATAATTTACGAAATATTATTGCTAATCATTTTGTCATCCAATATAACTTTATAATAAAACATATTTTTTCTGAAACAATTTTAACAATAGACAGTGAAGATTCATGAAGTTTTGTTAAAGCAACTTATGTTCGTTGTGTATAAAAATTTACATTTCTTGTTCATTAGAAAATTTTGACATAAATATTATGGCTAGTAGTCTATATTTTTCTAATAGTCCAAGTTTTAATGTTGGTCATAGTTCATAAAATAAAATTGAAGAAAACAATGAGGATAAAAATAATGATGATTTAGTTAAAAATTTAGATGACAATGTCGATAATAGTTCAACTATCGACACTCCTGAATTATTGTTTGGCAAAAGATTTGATTCTCGTACTATTTTTAGAGATTATATACGCAATATAGCAATTGAACATAATTTTACTTGCTCAGCTAGTTTAAACAATGCACAAAAAATTATATATTCTTATAATGAACCAAATTGGTTTTGGAGAGTGTACCTGTTGGTGAAGGTAAACATTTGTTATTAGTATATTAGAAATTAGACATTTTTGTTTAGGTGGATCTACAAGTGGTTATAATCAGTTAGCCACTATTTCATGGATAAAAAATAAAATTATTGATAAAATTAGAGATAACAAATCCTATAGTGCAGCACACATTGTAAAAAATATGCATAGAGAACATCATATACATATTTCATATGCTAAAGCTTGGACAGCTCGAGAAAATGTATTATTTGAAATTTATGGTAGTTATATTGATGCATATGGTAGTCTTGAGAAATATGCTTTCACAATTATTGAAACAAATCAGGACAATAAATTTTTTTTTTAAAATCGTTGAAAATAATGTATTTCAAAAAATATTTATTTTTTCAAGACATGTATGGATAATTTTTTAAATGGTTTTTTGTCCGTAATTAGTATTGATGCTACTTTTCTTACATCTGGATATAAAGGTAATTTATTTGTTGCTTGTGCTCACGATCCTAACTACAAATTATATCCAATTGCCGGAAATGAAAACATTAACTCGTGGACTTGGTTTTTAGACTAATTTAAAAGATTGTTTGAAAACTTTTTAGTCAATGGGATAGTATTTCATTTATATCAGATAAACATACATGATTAATAAATGGTATGTGTGAAATTTTTCCTAACTCGCCTCATTTTTTTTTGTATTCATCATTTCAAAACAAAATATGAAAAGTAAATCTACCAGATGACTGGTGTATGGTAAGATAAGATTGCTCGATCTTACAATGAAACAGATGAAAATATGCGGCTTGAAATAGTTAAAACAGAAAACATGCGTGTTTATAATTGGATTATTAGTTCAGGTGATGAGACTCGTGTATTTGCATATTGGATAACAGCTTATTCTCCTTGTCCTAGATTTTATATTAACACTTCAAATCTTGCAAAATATTCTAATAACTAGATTTAAAATTTACGTGATAAACTAATAATTATGCTACTTGATGGTATTAGAGCCAAGATTATATCAGTCATAGACAAGTTGTCCAAAATTTGAGTAATGATTATTGTCCGATAATGTTTTAAGTTATGACCAACATCTGAAATGGATAGCAATATTTTCAAATTTTGTGTATTGATAATTTTTTAATATGAAATATTAGATAATGAAAAGTAGAACAAATGTGGTTCGCTTAGACAATAGATATTGTTTATGTGGTAGATGGTATCATATTTTATTACCATGTGTGCATGTATATTTTGTGTGTAAATATTGTAACATACCAATTGAATATTATTAACTTGCTCAATTTTCTACTGAAAAATATAGAAGTGTATATGAATCATGTATGGAACCAATTCCACTCCCTTATACTCCTTAAAGTGAATTGGTTAGAGGTGAAATTGGAGTACCAATTCTAAAAGATGGAAGACCAAAAAAGAACCGTGCATGATGACGAGGGATTTATCGACAAGAGATCTCTATTTGGCAACTTTGGTGGCTTAGGACACAACAAAAGAAATTGTACAAATCAACCGATGGAGTAGTCTTTTTTTTTCTTTTTGTGTTGTAATCATTTTTCTTGTGTGTAGTACCAATCTGAGTATTGATTATGCTTATATTCAAGGGTTTAAATGAATAAACAACAACTAGAAGAAATTTATATAACAAGTGAAATGTTTCCAATGAAATATGTAAATTATGATGAAGTTTAGTGAAATTAAAATACTAATGTCCCCTAGCAAGTAACCTATAATCCCTATGATCTAGAGGTATAAGATTTAGTCGATATCTCCTTTGCATTGTATCCTCTGTAGTTTCTTCTGAATTACTGTCATCTGATCATCATTATCATCATCATCATGATCATCCCGAGACTCCTCTTGAGCTTCGGGCTGTGTAGGTATCAGAGCTAAGGGAGTCATGTAAATATGAGTATTGTTAGATTTTTTTTTATCATCATAAAAAATGGAATAACAAAATAATAAAAAGGTTAGAAATACCGGTCTACGAGGAAGTCATGCACGAATCACTGCCCTAAAAGATTTTTGAGGTCTATGTGAAGACATCATCTCGAATCCTCCTAGTGGTAAAACCCCTTGCTACCGGCTTTCCGTCACCGCACACGGTTTCAGAAGGACGACCCGAACTTAGCTCTTGCCCAGAGTAGGAGAGATTGAAATAGAAAAGATAAATCATATGATAGTGATTTGTGGAGAAAGAAAAGGAGGAGAATCATGTGGTTGTTACTCTCAAAGATGTATCTTCAACTAGACAAAGTATACATTATATAGACAACCCTTAACCTATAGAATTAATATAATTTATTAGGATTAAGCAACCAATAAAATGGATAATAATGGGCAACCCTTAACCTATAGAATTAATATAATTTATTAGGATTAAACAACCAATAAAATGGATAATAAAAGGTAATAGTTAATAGGAATTAACATCAATACAATAAAAGTCATTGAAAGTCGGTTTGTTTTTACAAATTCATACAACAAGTATATGGATCAACATCACCAGCATGTCGAGATGTGTCACTACCACATTTCTAGCTTGAGGGTATTTTTGTCATTTTGGGTGAATTTTGAATTTTTTTAATTAATTTGTTGAATTGGTGAATTCTAGTTTGACTTTGACTTGATGAGACTAGTAGACTAGCCTAGAACCTAACCCTAGCTATGGTAGCCCTAGTCTAAATTGAGTTAACCCATTTTAGTCATTAGAGATTAGTTTTAGAATGAGAGGATTAAGTTTAGTGTAATTAAGTCATGACTTATGGTTTTAGGAAATGGCTTATGACTTCATGACTTAAGCCCATGGACCAATTTAGGAAACCCTAACCCTAATTATGCAACCCATGGCCAGCCATAGGAGAACCCCCCTATTTGATGTCATGTTGAGGTGTTCTTGCCTCTTTTAGAGCTTGACCTAGAAATTGAAGAAAATGTATTTTCTCCCATTCCAAAAATCCCAATAAATTTATTTTAATTCCTTTTTAACCCTAGTCTTTTGCATTAGGACCTAATTTTTGGTTGTTTACTATTTTTGGAGGATCATCTCAGTTTTAGTGTCATTTGGAGCTTGGGAGTTGCTATTTAGAATCCTTCCATTTGGGACTTTCTTGGAGGATTGACACTCATAGGTAAAACCCTCAAATTACATTTTATTCCTAATTTTAGTGCATGATAGCTTAGGTATAGGTGTCCCCTAGCTACTGTAGAAATTTCGTGTCATTTGCATTAGGTTTCGTATCCGTATCAGACACGTATCAAACCTATAGGCTAAGTGTTCGACGAAATGCCCGAACCATTTTGTTTTGCTATTTTTGCAAATGTAATTGAATAGAATCCTAGATCTAGGTGTGTATGTTAATTTTTGTGAAGAGTGTTTGGTATTTTAGTGTCCTATTGTGTCGGATTTTCGAGTTGGACACGCTGTGCACGCACGTACACTGTGTCCTGCATCACGGGGTCAATAACTCCTGACACAGGACACGTGGACACACCAATTTTGGTGAGAGTGATGGGGCATTGTCTATCACCATACTCCCAAAATTTAGGAGCATATGGTTGTGTGTGCGAGGAGAAATCCTCCCCGCACTGGCCGTGCGACCTGCCGTTGCGCGCGCAGAAACGCAACTGATACACGGTCGAATCGGACACGACACGTGTCATGGACATAGTGCAGGCTGTCCTAGTGGTAGCTCTACCCCTGGTGAATGTGTACGCAAGGCCACGTGTCACCACGTGGTCTGTGTCGCGCGCGGACACGCGTGCACGACGCAGCGCACTGTCCTGTGCGCGTGTAGAGTGTTGTGTGTTCTGGACACGCTCGTGTCCACTATGTTGGACACGAATGCATTGTTTAACACGTGTACACATGTCACATAGATTACCAACCAATTAATTTGTATATTAACATGTTTTGGTGGTTCGAAATTCGTTTTCCCTAAATGACTGATACGCGATAACAGTTTTGAAAACCTGAGTTTAATTCTCTGTTTAAACTATTTTCCCTGTTTAATTTTCATGTTAAATTCACCTACACATGTGTATTAGACTATTGCAATGTTGATTAACTGGTGTTAGGTTTTTAATTTTCGAAATTGGTTTTGATATATTGAACTGATACTTAGTGTAGTCTCAATATTCTGATTTTTAATTTCCATTTTAAACTGAGATTTTGATGTCTAAATTACATGTTAGATTCATGTATACATGTGTAGTCACATTACTAGAATGTTGGTTTATGTTGTGTTAGAATTTGGGATTCAAATTGTTGAATGGAGATTTCGAATTGGTGTTGGGAACATTGGTGTTAATTGTTACTCAGTTTGAACTGTCATTTGAATTCCTTTCTTAAAAACAGATTTTGAATATTGCCATGTTTAAACTCATGTGCATGAGTATTAGTTTACTGCTAATGATGAATGTTGTTAGGAGTTGAGTTCGAATTTGAGGAATGGATTCAATGGGTGTTAAGGCTATATGAACTGTCATGTTGGAACTCAAATCCTGAAAAACCTATTTGCTGAAATTGCCTTGCCATGTTCAATGATTTTCCCAGATTATACACTTTAACTAAATCCCAGTTCTAACTGCCACCTTGACACACAAGTGACAGAACTCACACCCTATTTAACTGCCATGACTCATATGATACACTCTAGAGTCACTTGACACATTACACTACACATTACATTAGGTTCTTTTCCTGAGATTCCAATCAAACTCTAATGTTCCACACACACACACACATGTGACACTCACTCACTGTTAGCACTTAACTGTCATGTCTACATGTACACCTAGGACACAAATACATGTGTCCCTCTCCCTATCACTCTCTCTCTCTCTCTCTCTCTCTATATATATATATATATATATATATATAATATATATATATATATATATATATATATATATATATATGATATACATATCATTGTAGCCTATATGAGTGAATGTGTTCTTTATATAAATTAAATATATTATTAATGTATGTATTGTGAATAATAAACTATGATAAATATATGAAATATGTGGGATGGACTATGTGTGTTTAGCCTATGGCCTATTCAAGCTCATAACCTGTGTATATGGCTTGAATGCCAGTGTAGGAGTGCTGTTGGCTTGTATAGCCTAGAAATTGTGTGTGTATGCTAGAATAGGCTGGTTAGGTGTCACGCCCCAGTTTCAAATAGACTTTTCGGAGCACTGTGATACATCTCCAGGCTACGCACCCGTATAACACATGTCGTGTCATACCTGCGATTGTCGCCTGTAAATTCTAGGATAAAGTATAGACATCAAGAGACAATCTAAAGAAATTTACATTTATTTACACAAAACTCGCATGTTCGATCACATATATACATTCTTTTTACATCCAAAAAAAAGTTCATAGCTATACATAGAACAACAAACGACAACTACTCATTCCAACGTCTTCCATTTTCCTTTCCTTATTCATAAAGCTCATTCTCATTGTAAAGTTGCACTCCTTCATGGTCTTCAACTAAACCTAGTGAACAAAACTAGGTCGTCAATACGACGAGCAAGTCCTCGGTCAAGGAACGGAATAAGTAAAATAAGTTGATAAAATTTATTGAAATTAAATCGGAATTAAGAAAACAAATTATGGATAAGGTTTGCTAAAATTTAAAATTCTACTTAAAAATGGAATTTATATTTCTGCACATTCCAAGACTACTGTTGTATTACAGAAATGTAAAGAGCCTCTAATAACTCATAATGCAAAACGCAATATTTAGAGAAATACTTCTGGATCACACAACTTCTATTATCTCAACAATAACCCCATTTACCCGGGATCAGGTTTATACTTAATGGGCGGTGCTTAGATTTATCCGTCCCATTAGTATCAGGATCACATATTGATGTAATATAGTCAGGATAACACATGAGTGGTTTTCCGAGTTATCGGAATCAAGTATTATAACAAATGTCGTATGACTTGAAAATTTTCAAGAATATCAGAGCAGGCTACATTGGGTATTACAGAGTCGAATTCGGGGATTCGGAATCCAATGGAAATCAGTAAATAAGAAAAAGGAAACAGGAAAGTGAGCTAAGCCTCACCTCGGACATCGTATGGCCGTACGAATGCCGATAATCAGGAACTGATCAGTTTTGCAAAATATAATTATTGTAAAGAATTCGAAGGTGTGATCCAAAGTTTTCTCTCCCATTCCAATGATATTCTAATCCATAACTAAATCTAGGTTTTGTCTTTCCAAAAATCTCTCTTGGAATTTTTGAAAATTTCGGCAGAGTCTCCTTTGTATTTAGTAACTCCGAAAAATTCACAAGAGATATAAAATATGAATTTGAGAACTCGGGTTCCCCGACCCCTTCGGTGGAGCAACTCTCAACACCGGAACCACGCAATATAATTTTACGGGTTCGCCGACCCCTTCGATGGAGCAACTCTCAACACCGGTATCCACGCAGGTATTTATATATGCAATTAAAATTAAGTAAAAAAAATTTTCTTACCTTACCAAGCAAGCTATTTATTTATTGGTGTCATTGCCCCTTTTAAACAATCCACGATCAAGAAGCACAATTTGTTAGAAATACATTAATAATCACCTCCACACATAATAGATGAATCTACTAGACAAAATTTATCTTATATATATATATATATATATATATATATCATTAGAGATACATAGAATTTTAAATCTTAATGCGTAAATGCTAACTTAACAGTACGTGTAAAAAATCAAACTACTATTTTTCTATGTACCATTTATATTACTAAAATTTGAATACATGAAACCACTATTGTAATGACCCCAAGGGATAAACCTGGTATAAACAATCATCTATAAATATACACGAACCCTAATCCAAGATTTCATGTGGCATATTCTATCTTTAGAAAGCCTATACTTTATAACTAACCTTAAAATTTGATAACTAGATTAACCTAATAACCGGGTATCTATAAATGTGAAATTTAACCAATATTTGTGATAAAATATACTAAAACTTCATAATTTAAAAATTTGGACAGAATTATATTTTTATAAATATATATACATATATATATATAAAATCCATGGTCAAGGTAATTCCTACCATGAACCAACTATGAATCATTACAAAATTCATATATCGATTTGTCTAAATCGTATCTAAACCTTATGTCCATACCATTGTACTTCAAAACTTCTCAAAATATTTACAACCAACCATGAATTATTCATAGCCAAATCTAGAAGTAAATTCTTTTGTGAGAATAATTAACATGACATTTTGTACTCATGGAATTCATGTGTATGTCATAGTTATTAGGATCATAACTATATATATCCAATTTCATTATATGCTAAAATAAGAATTAAAATCAAACATTAAGCCACACCATAAATCAATTAGTAATGATAATAGAGATTGGGAAATTTAGGTTGGGGACTTGCCTTTATTTGATGTAGACCTAGGTGTTCTCCCAACCTTTCCCAAACATAACCCAAATCAAAATTTTGAATTATAAACATAACCCAATCTTAACCTAAATCTGAAATTGAAAGAAAGGGAAAGAAAAATGGGGGTTTTTACCTAGAGAGAAGATGGAAGAGGAGGAGAGGAAGGAGGAGGTGGTGCTGGAGGGTGGTGAGTCGGCGGTGGCAGGCGGCGTGGCCGACGACAGCGGGTGGCGTGGCCGGCGGCGGCAGAAATGGCAGCAGCCGCAGCATCAGGTAGCAGCAGTAGTAGCAAGTGTGGTGGTGGTGGTGATTTAGAAGAAGAATAGAAGAGGGAGGAGGAGAAGAGAGGAGTGGAAAATGAAAGGAAAAAAAAAGAAGTGAAGAAGAAGTAGAGGAAGAGAGAGAGAGGGAGGTGGCGTAAATGAGGGGCTTCTCCTCATGCAAGCACCCACATGGCACAACCATATGCCATGTGCCCAAAATTTGACACATAACCCAATGATGTGGCAAGCCAAGTATGAAATTTCTTAATTTGTCTAAGGGTTTCCATGCAAAATTTTATGCAAAATTATGTGAAAGTATTTAAAAAATTCATTGTTATTAATATAATTGTTAATTATATAATTATTAGGAATTTTTTTTATTAAGGCATAACATTAGGCTTAGTGAGAATTGTTTGGCTTAGGCTTGACCTAGTTGACCTAGTTTGACTAGTGTAGTTTGACTATAGTTGATCGAGGGTTGACTTTAGTCTAGTTTGACCCCAAACATCATGTAGATGCATTGTAGCAGTCTAATATATTATTTTAGACTTATAGTGACTTGTACTGTTCTATAGGAGACAAACACCACTCCTCGGACAGAAGATACTCTTCAGATACTCAGGATACAGACGAGTACATTCTCTTATCATTTCATATCCTGCTTAGGAGTATATTTCCTGCTTTAGATTACTTTACTTGATGCTGACACGTCGGAAACACGAATTAGTACTATATGGATCTTGTCGTGTGATGTTATCCCCTTAGCGGATACATCAGGTATTTTATGTTCGTGTACTTTATCATGAGCATCGTGTACTCCTTGTGTTCGTGCTTTTTGTGTACAAATCATGTGAAATCGTGTATACTCATGTGCTCACATGATCTTCGTGTACGACTATACTTCGTGTGCAATAACATAACTTGGCTAGATCCTTGTGTATTGATTGGGGCGGGAGAGTAGAAGTGATTATGTATTCAATCCAGTAGATTACTCATGTACAACCTCTTTAGATTACTCGTGTACAACATCGTGCCGTTTACATAACCGTCTTGTACTCTGAATCACTAGCACTGTTAGTTCTCATATATATTGTATCTATTTACTTACAGTCTTCCTTTTTACATCATGTTGTTCTTCACTTTCCTGTATCTTACTCTCTAGCATGTTTATATTTTCTAACCTGTTATGATTTGTTGAGATGTACTGTACTCGCTCCTGTCCTAACTGGACCTGTTGAAATATTACAGAGGACGAGGCTGAGGCTGTCACGACCTGCACCTACTGTGAGGGTACGAGTACGTAATAGCGCACAGCCTACGCCGCAGTGTCGACAGTAGAACGCTGTCCTAGGTCACAACATCTAACAATATAAAGGTACTTGTACAGTATATACACTCCGAATGGAGGTGACATAGCAACACAGTCTCAATCACAACTAAGGTAGAATACGATAAAGAGATAGATAGATATGGAAGGAAATGAATCCACAGGGATACAATCAGATAGAAGTCTAAGTGTCTAAGATAACATCTCCATAAACATCAGATAAAATAAACTACCCGTCTCCACAATAATACAACTCTGAATCCAGACAACTACTAACATAAAAGTAAGGTACAGACTAGACTATCTACACTAAGCATGGGTATCATCCTCAGCAGCTGCCTGAACCTCCCCAGGGGTCCAGGCCGCGAGTGTCATCTAGGCAAGCTCCATAGTAAGTGGTGCAGGGTTCCTCATCATCCTCTGTAAAATTTTCAACAGGTCCAGTCAGGATGGGAGCGAGCACAAAACATCTCACGCAGTTCATATCAAGTTAGGAAATATAAAGCATGCAATAGAGTAAGATACATGAAACGCTGAAAGAAGAATGTATATGAAAAACAGCAAAGGTTTGATAATAGGAAATATCCATATATGATAAGTAAGAACTGTAAGCAATATGTGATTTAGAGTACAATATGGTTATGTAAACGGTTTAGGACAATGCATTGGTAACTCCAATGTACGTGAGTGCACAAAGGACATATACAATAGTTATACAATATTGTACAATAGGATTTGATTACATAACCAATTCTACTCTCCCTCTCCAATAAATACACAAGGATCTACTCCAGTTACGTTATCTTATACAATAGTGTACAATGTTATACAATAGATGTACAATGTTATACAATAGTTGTACAATTGTCTATCCATGGGACTCATATGATAATGAGAGTACAATATGCACAATGAGTATACAAGGATAAGGGTATTCAATAAATACAATATGCAAGTGAAACGCACATCACAATATGTATTTAGTGAATAAAAGGGGATAACATCTCAAAAGAAGATCCATATAGTACCAATCCGTGATAACAATCGTGTCAGCATCAAGTACAGTAATCTAGAACAAGAATTTAAATCCAGACAAGTATAAAACGGTCAGAGAATATACTCGTCTGATATCCTGGATGTCCAGAAGGAAATACTGCCTGAGGAGTGGTGTCTGGCTCCTAATCAGAATAGCACAAGTCACAACATGTCTAAAATAATGAAATAAACTGCTACAATGCATCTACATGATGTCTAGGTCAATTCCAGACTAAAGTCAACCATGTTCAACTTCAGTCAACTATCTAGTCAAAGCTAGGTCAACTTGGTCAACCTAGACTCAATCAAGTCTCACTAGGCCTAACCTTGTCTACCCTAGCATCCACACATACCAACCCAAGGCTATACAAGCCAACACAAGTCACATATCAAGATACATCACTTTCATGCATATTCAACATTATATATATATACTTATATAAGAGAAAGGAACTAACATGTAAAGCTATGTGTGTGTGTGTGAACATAGAGGTGTACATGAAAAGAGAAATCAACACTAGGCCATATATCTATGTACCTACATAAATACATATCTATATACACATATATGTATATAACTATAAAAAAAAAATATATATATATATATGTATATAACTATAAGAATATATATTTACTCATATTATATATACATGATATACCTACACATAGAGATAGAGAGGGAAAATGAAATCAAGTAAAATGTGTGTGTCAATAAGTCACATGTGGCAGGGGTTTAAAGAGGGTGGTGTGTGTGTGTGTAATGACATTATGTGTGGGCTGGTTCAAGTAAAACAGGAAGTTTCAGTCATTGCAAGAGGGGGAATGCAATGTAGGGCTGTTGTGAGTGAAAGATGGACTGATAAATCAATCTCAGGAATTATTAGTTCATTAATTCCTCTATACAGTAAAACCCCATTCAACTCCATTGCAACCCAACCCAACCCCCAGGTTTTGATTTCAGTTTCATGTGTATGTAGAGAGTGGGTGAGTGAAAACTGTTCTCAGATATGAGAGTGCAATGTGTAGCTATTCTCAATTCTTAGGTGCAAATGGGAAGTAATGCATGGTCTGAACATGGGCAAGGCATGTCTAAGGGCAGGACACTAGTCAAGAACCTAGGATAATTCAACTACTTATACTAATAACTGTTGTGAACCTAACCTGAGCCTACTGGTACATGCTCCCCTGTTTACAGTTACTGCTACTGCATACTGCTGCAGTAAAAACTGCCAAGTACAGGCAGTTGCCTGTTGCTACTGCTACAAGGATGTTGCTGCTATGCAAGCAAGCAAGCCAAGTCAACCATGTTCAGCCCCTCATATAATTACTGACCTACCTTAGCATATTAACATTATCACATACATACAACATCACATATACAAAGCATATTATCTCATAGGCTCTCACCCAATTCCTGTCCAGATATTGGACTGAAACAAGGGTCAATTGGGGTCTGTTGTGGCTGCCTAAAATAAAGAGCTAGGGTTAGGGTTTCAAGTCATGGGCCAATGGGCTTAAGTCACAAGAGAAATGGGCTCTCTACCTTAGCCTTAAGTCCAACATTAAAATCCTTCCTAATTTCTCAAGAGCTAAATCACTCAAGTCAAAACCAAGTCGACTTAAGTTATATTAGTCTCACCATGCTAATCAAGTCACCTTAACTAGAGTCAACATCTAGGTTAGTCTCCTATGTCACAACTAGCAAGAGTCAAAATCAACCGTCAATCCAACAATAAATCAATAATTCTAAAAATTCAAAATGACCAAATTACCCCTAGACTAAAAATGATAATTGAAATACCCTAATCACATGGCTAGGCTCTAGGGCAGACAGTCTCTACGGTTTCACTAGCTGCACATCAAAATCATAAGTCATGATATTTAATAGTTTTAAAATAATTTAAAATTAATAAAAATCATATTATTATTTAAATACCATAATTAAATAAATTAAATACAAAATTTCAAAATTACCCTTATTTTAGAAAACTAGGTGTTACAAGTCTACCCACCTTAGAAAAATTTTGTTCTCGAAATTAAAATGTTAGTAGTCCTTCTAGGTCAAACACCCCACAATCAAGTCTCAAACATACCGTTAGATAATCATATGCGTCTGTCCAAAATTATGTTACTCGGAGTCTTCGTCATGCTAGTGAGCAAGGCTACGATAATCATAGAGTCCTTGACTAAGGTACATACCTCTAGGTTCATGGTATTTAAAATTTCCGCATTGTCGCATGCGACGACGAAAACCTTAAATTCCCACACCCGAGAATTACGTCCAAAATCTGACTATATGTCCTCACTATGCCAGCTAACACAACTATCGAAGATTCTAGATCCCATGATTGAGGTGATCTAGCCCATATGATTTTCTCAGAAGAAAAAAACAAACATAACACAAGAATAACAGAACAAATTGATCAGTCAACAAGGAACATATGGAATCGAATCTCAAGATAGTTATAAGAGGCAATTACGGGAATGGAATAGAGAAGAACGGAACTTGCAAGAAGATCTCTAATGGTTTGTGCATCCTCGACTGTCCTGACGATAGCTCACCCTGCTAGTTTTCCCTGGTCTGCTGCTGATGCTGCATGAACCGCTGCTGCTGAAAGAAATCGGAAATGACGGGAAAAAGTCTCTGTACAGACAGAGGTGCACCTCCAATGTAGCAGAAATGCCAACCTGAGTCGGCACAACAGGAGCTGCGGTCTCGAGGCCCTGATGAACAGGACGAGAGGTGGCCAGCTTCTCGATAGTATCCCCCGAACCAGAACGATGATATCATGTCTCCATAACCATCATGAAGACAGATCAAAACAAGAAGCAATTACTGGGAATGAAGCAAAAAATCAAAGGAGGACAGTTTATATTCAAGGGAAGACAATAAGCAGCAATTTAGATAAAAGGAATCTGATAAGGAGTTTTCCTAGTATGATTGAGTACCTTCAAAAATATCCTAATCCTACTACAGGTTGTAGTGACACTCTAGTTCGAATACCACTACATAAACTCGACCTGCATGGGCCACCACTAAAAACGTGTCACGACCCGCACCCACTATGAGGGTACGAGTACGTAATAGCGCCCAGCCTACGCTGCAGTATCGGCGGTAGAACGCTGTCCTAGGTCACAACATCTAAAAATATAAATGTACCTGTACAGTATATACACTCCGAATGAAGGTGACATAGCAACACAGTCTCAATCACATCTAAGGTAGAATACGATAAAAAGATAGATAGATATGGAACAAAATGAATCCATAGGGATACAATCCGATAGAAGTCTAAGTGTCTAAGATAACATGTCCATAAACATCAGATAAAATAAACTACCAGTCTCCACAATAATACAACTCTGAATCCAGACAACTACTAACATAAAAGTAAGGTACAGACTAGACTATCTACACTAAGCATGGGTATCATCCTCAGCAGCTGCCTGAACCTCCCCAGGGGTCCAGGTCGCAGTGTCATCTAGGAAAGCTGTCACGACCCGCACCCTAGAGTAAGGGCACGAGACGTGGGTACGTCCAGCCTACACCGCAGTGTCAGCGGTAGAACGCTGTCCTAGGTCAAACATCTATCAGTATAAAGGTACATGTACAGTATATACACTCTGAATGGAGGTGACATAACAATATACAGTTCTTAATCACATCTAAGGCAGAATGAAGATAGAAAGATAGATAGGTAATACTGAAATGAAAAGATCCACAGAATACAATCAGAGAGTCTAAGTGTCTACTGACATAACAAATCCACAAATCCCAAATCATCTCAGAATCTCAATATACAGTAATCCATGAAAATAAAGTGAAGACATCCTAATCTAGGGAAGTGTCATCCACTGCTAATGGGTCCTGCTGCTGGTCCAGGTTCAAGCACTCATCTAGGGTCGCACCGTAATAAGTAGGGCAGAACGCCTCAGCCTCGTCCTCTGTAATATTTCAACAGGTCCAGTCAGGACAGGAGCGAGCACAATACATCTCAACAAGTCATAGCAGGAAAGAAAATATAATCATGCTAGAGAGTAAAATACGGGAAACTGAAGAATAACATAATATAAAGAGAGAGAGAGAGAGACTGTAAGTAAATATCTACAATATAATAGAGAACTAATCAGTGATTCTAGTGATTTAGAGTACAAGATAAAACATGTGAACAGCTGGAGGGTGATTCATGTCTATACTAAAGAGGTGATTCATGACTATTCTACTTTGGAATTATTCACATGCTCATTTATACTCTCCCATCCCCAATCAATACACAAGGATCCAGTCAAGTTACGTTAAGATTTATGACTATACTACTGCCTATATAGGGTGATTCGTGAGTGATTCATGAAGATTCGTGAAGGCTCTGTGATTCATGAAAGTACAGGAATCACAAGCTGATACATGAAGATTCATGAAAATAGAAGCATGAGATACATGATGTAAGTGAAACACACGAGACAAGAGTATCTGATGCTCCCGAGAGGGATAACATCTCATGAAGGGATCCATATAGTACCAATCCGTGTTACCAACGTGTCAGCATCAAGTAAGATAATCTAAAGCAGGAAATATAATCCTAAACAAGATATGAAATGATCAGATAATGTACTCGCCTGGTATCCTGAATATCTGAAGAGAATATACCGTCTGAGGAGTGGTGTCTGTCTCCTATAGAACAGTACAAGTCACTACATGTCTAAAATAGTAAAATAGACTGCTACAATGCATCTACATGATGTTTGGGGTCAATCTAGGCTAGAGTCAACCTTTGGTCAACTCTAGTCAACTCTAACAGTCAAACTAGGTCAACTCTAGTCTAGTTAGGTCAAATAAGGTCAAACAAGGTTAAACTAGTCTAGGTTAGTCTAACCTAGGTTTAACAAGTCAATCTAGGTCTCTAACCAACATACCATACATGCCACACTAGTCTAGTACCATACACTAAACTCAAGTGTACACACTCCACATGCCATAGGCTATACTACCTAGGCTATATGCCAACACAAGGATATAGGCAACACATACACATCAATTACCATATTCTATATACACATTATTTATATAGACAATATGCAATATCTACATTACATCACATTTTCACATTAAGTTATATATCATATATATATATATATATATATATATATATATATATACACACACATAAAGTGGGATAGGAAACAATGCACATGTGGGTGTGTGTACTCATATGTGAGAAAACAGTGTAAATAGTGTGAGAGTGTCCTGTGTGTTTGTGGTCTTGTTCTCAAGTTAATGTATAGTGTAGATGGGTGCAAACAATCAGTTTAAGTTCAGTTTGGATATCCTAGTGCAGAAATCGAAAATCCTATTTATCTATTCCATGATGATTCCTATTTGCAACTGAACTCAGTTTTACACAGGTGAACATCATTGAAATAAAACCAATCAACAAGTCATTATCCTCAAGACAGTGTCAAATCTTAGGTTTAATAGGGTATCATATAACTGTGTATTATTTCAAGCAATTCAAAAGCCCAATGCAAATTTCGAAACCAAAATCCTATGCCATCATAAAACCCAAGTATGTGGGCTACTCCCCAGATGCATTTTTATTAACATATTGCGTACATTCATTTCATTCATGCATATATTTCATCTAACAGTTTGCATACATACATGTATTCATATAGGCAAGCTCACAACACACACACACATAGGCATATATAGGTTAGAAAATGGAGACTGTTACATGCTGGTATAGGCTGTGTTTTAGGACTGTTTAGGACAGGTATTCAGGGGCTGTTTTGGGGCTTGAATAGGCTGGGTATAGGACAGGTTTGAGATGGCTTATAGGCCTAAATATGGGGCTAAATTGGACTGATTTATAGGGCTGCTTATAGCTGGTTAATAGGCTAGTTTAAGGACAGCTATATGCTGATTTTGGGGGCAGGTTAAGGGCCTGTTTTCACAGCCTATGGGCTGATATGAGACTGCTAAAGTGGCTGCCATTTGGAGCTATTTGGGACTGGTTTATAGGGACTGGTATGGACTGCTATATTAGCTGTCAATGGGACAGCTATGGGGCTGCCATATAGGCCAACATGGATTGGTTTAGGGACTGGATTGGGGTAGCATATGGACTGATTTCATGGGGCTTGTTGGGGACAGGTAAGAACATATTGGGGCTAACATATGTACACATTAAATATACTTTCAGTTAATGCATATATTGATAGTTTTTAACACATTCAAACACAAAATCGAAAATCCTACAATCTAAATTCCTTGTTAACATGAATACTAACCTGCACATAATCATTTCAGACATGTTAATCATGTATTAACATTAAAATTTGCATTTAAGTATCAATTTAGTTTGAAACCTAAACTCAGAATATTGACTGTCTCATGGTATCAGAAATACGGGATTTTGAAATGAAATAGAACCCAATTCAATTTGAAAAACCCAAAACAAATTGTACACAAGTGTTTCTCATATGTAGACATCATTATTTAAAAAAATTAGCTTTTAAAGTTTCATTTTAAACATCATTCAAAACTCTGAACAGGACTGAACAATGGTATCAGTGAATCATTACGAAAAAAACCAATTTCGAATATCGAAACATGGTAAAAACCCAATGCAAAGGTTGGTAAACATTGTGTCATGCATACACATGTCAAACATGGTGTTTGTGTCCAAACAAGTGGACACAAACGTGTCCAAAATACTAATTACACAGAATATAAAAATACTGCACAGGCAGTCTCGTGCGGGCGTGTCACAGGCTCGTGCACCCGACACGCGACACCAGTGTCCTCGTACACGTGTCCCTGTGTTCGCCCATAGTAGGGTTACACACTCGTGTCCCTGACACGTCACCACGACGTGTCCAGAAGCGACACGAACCCCGTGTCAATGGCCAAAACCCACCTGTGCACAGTCTGTGTAGGAACAGTACGCGTATGTTTTCTCCCTCGATACGACACGACACCACCCTAAATTTTGTGGGCACAATGTCAGTCATTTCCTGCACCCCCTCGTCCAATCCTATCTCGCAACGTGGCCTGTGCAACGATCACGAGGCCACGAGCAGCAGGGGAACGTGTCAGTGCCAAAACAGTGAGTTCGTGTCCCTCGTGTGGACATGACACAACCCAAAACACCTATGTGTCTTCACAAGAATTCGAGAGGAACCCTAGATCTAAAAAGCTGTTCAAAAAGATTCAAAAAATAACAAAATAAATTCCTAAGAGGCATTTCTACAAACACTTAGCTTATGGGACTGATACGTGTCCATTTAGGACACGAAATAGACACAATATGCCACAAAATTCTAGGGTTAGCTAGGGGACACCTAGATCTAGGTCTCCATGCAATAATAACAGTAATTACAATGATATTTGGTGGGATTACCTATTGGTATCAATCTCCTCAAAAAGCTCCAAAGAGGGGTGTTCTTCTTGCTAGCTAGCTCCTCCAAATTGCTCTCCAACTGGGATTGGCCTCCATGAACAGTAAGAGGAAGCTAATTAGAACCTAATGCAATTGGTTTGGGAAGAAAAGGAATTAAAATAGAATTTCTAGGGTTTTAGGAAGTTTAGAACTAACCTTTCTTTCCAACTTTCCAACTCTTTCTAAAGAGAGGCTAACCTATTGGAAGAGAGTATAAATAGGTGGGAATTCCTATGTGGGTGTGGCCAGCCATAGAATTAGGGTTAGGGTTAGCTAATGGGTTGGGCTTTGGACCTCTACTTGTTAAGTCATAAGTCATGATTCCAATGTCCTTAAGTCATGAACCAAAACCCCTAATCAATAGGTCACCTATTGCTAATCTTGATTCTAATGACTAAACATGGGGTAACTTAGATTAGACTAGGATCATATAACCTCATCAAGGCACTCATAACTAGGGTTAGCTAATTGGTCCGTCCACCAAGGTCAACACTAGTCAAAGTCAAACTATTCAACCATCATTCAAATCAACTCAAAATAAATCATAAATTCAAATAAATTATATTAAATTTAAATAACCCTAAAAATGACAAAATACCCTCTAGGCTAAAATGACAATTAAGTATCCCAATAACATGGTTAGGCTCTAGGTCAACCAGTCTCCAAGGTTACACTATCAAAACACCAAAATTATAAGTCATGATTTAAAATAGTTTTAAAATGATTAAAATTCACTAAAAATCATATTATTATTTAAATATTATAATTAAATAAATTAAAACACAAAATTTTAAAATTACCCTCATTTTAGAAACTAGGTGTTACATAAGCTCCATAGTAAGGGGTGCAGGGTTCCTCATCATCCTCTGTAAAAAATTTAACAGGTCCAGTCAGGACGGGAGCGAGCATAAAACATCTCACGCAGTTCATATCAAGTTAGGAAATATAAATCATGCAATAGAGTAAGATACAGAAAACGCTGAAAAAAGAATGTATATGAAAAACAGCAAAGGTTTGATAATAGGAAATATCCATATATGATAAGTAAGAACTGTAAGCAATATATGATTTAGAGTACAATATGGTTATGTAAACGGTTTAGGACAATACAATGGTAACTCCATTGTACGTGAGTGCACAATGGATATATATAATAGTTATATAATGTTGTACAATAGGATTTAATTACATAACCAATTCTACTCCACCTCTCCAATCAATACACAAGGATCCACTCCAGTTACGTTATCTTATACAATAGTGTACAATGTTATACAATAGATGTACAATGTTATACAATAGTTGTACAATGGTCTATCCATGGGACTCATGTGATAATGAGAGTATAATATGCACAATGAGTATACAAGGATAAGGGTATTCAATAAATATAATATGTAAGTGAAACGCACATCACAATATGTATTTACTGAATACAAGGGGATAACATCTCAAAAGAAGATCCATATAGTACCAATCCGTGATAACAATCGTGTCAGCATCAAGTACAGTAATCTAGAGCAAGAATGTAAATCCAGACAAGTATAAAACGGTCAGAGAATGTACTCGCCTGATATCCTGGATATCCAGAAGGAAATACTGTCTGAGGAGTGGTGTCTGGCTCCTAATCAGAACATCACAAGTCATAACATGTCTAAAATAATAAAATAAACTGCTACAATGCATCTACATGATGTCTAGGTCAATTCTAGACTAAAGTCAACCCTGGTCAACTTCAGTCAACTATCTAGTCAAAGCTAGGTCAACTTGGTCAACCTAGACTCAATCAAGTCCCACTAGGCCTAACCTTGTCTACCCTAGCATCCACACATACCAACCTAAGGCTATACAAGCCAACACAAGTCACATATCAAGATACATCACTTTCATGCATATTCAACATTATATATATATATATATATATATATATATATATATATATATATATATATATATATATATATATATATATATATATATATATATATATATATATATATATATATACTTATATAAGAGAAAGGAACTAACATGTAAAGCTATGTGTGTGTGTGAACATGGAGGTGTACATGAAAAGAGAAATCAACACTAAGCCATATATCTATGTACCCACATATATACATATCTATATACACATATATGTATATAACTATAGAAATATATATTTACTCACATTATATATACATGATATACCTACACATAGAGATAGAGAAGGAAAATAAAATCAAGTAAAATGTGTGTGTCAATAAGTCACATGTGACAGGGGTTTAAAAAGGGTAGTGTGTGTGTGTAATGGCATTATGTGTGGGCTGGTTCAAGTAAAACAGGAAGTTTCCGTCATTGCAAGAGGGGGAATGCAATATAGGGCTGTTGTGAGTGAAATATGGACTGATAAATCAATCTCAGGAATTATTAGTTCATTAATTCCTTTATACAGTAAAACCTCATTCAACTCCATTGCAAACCAACCCAACTCCCAGGTTTTGATTTCAGTTTCATGAGTGTGTAGAGAGTGGGTGAGTGAAAACTGTTCTCAGATATTCTGAGAGTGCAATGTGTAGCTATTCTCAGTTCTTAGGTGCAAATGGGAAGTAATGCATGGTCTGAACATAGACAAGGCATGTCTAAGGTCAGGACACTAGTCAAGAACCTAGGATAATTCAACTACTTATACTAATAACTGTTGTGAACCTTACCTAAGCCCACTGGTACATGCTCTCCTGTTTACAGTTACTGCTACTGCATATTGCTGCAGTAAAAACTGCCAAGTGCAGGCAGTTGCCTGTTGCTACTGCTATAAGGATGTTGCTGCTATGCAAGCAAGAAAGCCAAGTCAACCATGTTCTGCCCCTCATATAATTACTGACCTACCTTAGCATATTAACATTATCACATACATACAACATCACATATACAAAGCATATTATCTCATAGGCTCTCGCCCAATTCCTGTCCAGATATTGGACTAAAACAAGGGTCAAGTGGGGTCTGTTGTGGCTGCCTAAAATGAAGAGCTAGGGTTTGGGTTTCAAATCATGGGCCAATGGGCTTAAGTCACAAGAGAAATGGGCTCTCTACCTTAGCCTTAAGTCCAACATTAAAATCCTTCCTAATTTCTCAAGAGCTAAATCACTCAAGTCAAAACCAAGTCGACTTAAGTTAGATTAGGGTCTCACCATGCTAATCAAGTCACCTTAACTAGAGTCAACATCTAGGTTAGTCTCCTATGTCACAACTAACAAAAGTCAAAATCAACAACCGTCAATCCAACAATAAATCAATAATTCTACAAAGTCAAAATGATCAAATTATCCCTAGACTAAAAATGATAATTGAAACACCCTAATCACATGGCTAGGCTCTAGGGCAGACAGTCTCTACGGTTTCACTAGCTGCACATCAAAATTACAAGTCATAATATTTAATAGTTTTAAAATGATTTAAAATCACTAAAAATTATATTATTATTTAGATACCATAATTAAATAAATCAAATACAAAATTTCAAAATTACCCTCATTTTAGAAAACTGGGTGTTACAGAGACGTTCTGTCCCACCTATTATGGTACGACCCTAGAGGACTGTTGTGACCTGGACCAGCAGCAGGACCCATTAGCAGTGGATGACACTCCCCTAGATTAGGATGTCTTTCATTGTATCTATTCCTGGATTATTGTATTGAGATTCTGAGATGTTATTTGGGATATGTATTATCTTAGACACTTAGACTTATTCTGGATTGTATCTCTGTGGATTTCATTCTGTTCTTATCTATCTATCTATCTTTTATTATGCTCTACTTTAGATGTGATTGAGACTGTATTTGCTATGTCACCTCTATTCGGAGTGTATATACTGTACATGTACCTTATATATATTGTTAGATGTTTGACCTAGGACAGCGTTCTACCGCCGACACTGCGGCGTAGGCTGGACGTACCCACGTCTCGTGCCGTTACTCTAGGGTCCGATTCGTGACACGTTTTTAGTGGTAGTCCATGTAGGTCTAGTTTAGAAATGTAGTGGTATTCGAACTAGAGTATCACTATAGCCTGCAGTTGGAATTAGTATATTTTGAAGGTACTCAATCACACTAGGAAAACTCCTTATCAGATTCCGTATATCTACATTTTGCTGCTTATTGTCTTCCTTTGAATTTTAACTGTCCTCCTTTGATATTTCGACTCATTCTCAGTAATTTTTTCTTGTTAGATCTGTGTCTCCAGGACGGTTGAGACGAGATTGCATCTCTCCGGGACGGAGGACGCTGTAGAGGATTCTGCCACCTCTCATATCCAGCAGCCAGCTCCCGGTACCGCAGGGCCAGTACAGCCCTCAGGAGTCGGTGTTTCTGCAGCTTTTAGAGGAGCACCTCCACCAGACAGGAGACAGAGCCTGGTGCTTCCTGAGCTCCTTCTACCGCAGCAGCCTCCGCCTGTGGGGATGGTAGATGCTGCATATCTTTTCTCCTTCGCAGAGATGATTCTGGAGTTTCAGCAGCAGCAGCAAAAAACTGTCAACTTCCGCCAGGGGATAGACGAGACACATCGGCTGGTTCGCACTACTGTAGAGATGGTGACTGCTCAGGGGGCACAGCAGCAGCCCCGGCAGAGGGAGAAAGACATACAGGACTTTTAGAAGAAGCATCCCAGAGAGTTCCTGGGCACTGAGGGCATTCACTATACCGATGACTGGATCGAGCATATCGAGGAGATATTCAGGCTGGTGGAGATACCAGCCCGACTTCAGATCGAGGCGACGGGCAGTCAGATGCAGGACTTAGCCCACGCTTGGTACCAGACAAATACCAGGATGGGAGTTGAGGGCCAGACTTGGGCTCAGTTCAAGGAGCTGTTCAAGGAACAGTTCTTCCCGGATGTGGCCTTGGGAGGCATAGAGGCACAATTTGAGAGTCTGGTTCATGAAAACCAGACAATAGTTGAGTACGCCAGGGAGTTTTGTCGGTTGGCCTAGTTCATTGATGACATGACTGAGAAGACGAAGGCAAAGAAGTTCTGCCGAGGCTTGATTAGGGAGGTTCGATCGCTGACTAAGAGCGATCGGAATGCTACCTTTGCGTAGATCTTTTCTGGGGCTGTGGCAGCGAAGGACGACCTGGGGTTGAAGCTGAAGAGGGGTCGTGACTTCCAGGGTGGTAGCAGCAGCGGAAGCCAGGCCAAGAGGCCTTATTTCCAACATTAGCAGTCGCAGAGGCTAGTTCATCAGCATCAGCAGCAGTATCAGCAGCAGGACCGGGCACCTTTTCAGCAGGTACAGCATCAACAGCCGAGGGGGGCAGCAGCAGGCACTAAGGCAGCAGGCTATCAGTTGTACCTTTTGCAAGAAGCTTGGGCACAAGTGGGAGGAGTGCAGGAAGAGGCTTGGTAGATGCTTGATGTGTGGATCAGCGAACCACCAGATGCAAGACTGTTCAGTAGCATCGATGCGTCCGGTACCAGGAGGAGGTGGTGCAGCCAAGGCTCCAGCAGGCCAGCTGAAGGGGCCACTGCTGACTCAGCAGCTGAGGTTCCTCCAGCACCAGCAGCAGGCACGGGGAGGAGGATAGCAGGGGCGAGCTTTTGCCATGGCGGCCGAGGATGCAGAGGCCGTTGGAGAGTTGATAGCAGGTTCGGTTCTTCTCGACTCCATTTCAGCTTTTGCTTTCTTTGATTCCAGGGACTCCCACAGCTTTGTGTTAGTATCATATGCTATTAGACACAGTCTTGTATCTGAACCATTGCCTAGGACCTGCAAGATCACGACCGAAGGTGGTGTCATCCTCGTGAGTGATGTTTGCAGAGGATGGAGCGTTATTCTGGAAGGCCGAGAGTTGGGGTAAGTCTGCTCGTCATGCCGCTACTGAACTACGATATCGTATTAGTTATGGACTGGTTGAGTAGACATCACGCCCGTATTGATTGTCGAGGGGGTAGAGTTTTGTTTGGAGTGCCAGGAGAGCTAGAGTTCGAGTACACCCGGCGACAGGCAGAGCAGGACAGTGGAGTCTTCTGCAGAGCTTCAGTTGAGGAGCAGGTGGCTCCATATTCCTTGATTACGAGTTTATGGACGTATTTCCAAAGGAGTTGCCAGGGCTTCCACCAGACAGGGATGTAGAGTTCTCGATAGACTTGGTTTCCGGTGCGGAACCGATTTCTCAGTATGTCTATCGAGTGAACAACAGTGAGTTGGCGGAGCTGAAGAAGCAGGTGGATGAGCTGCAGGACAAGGGCTTTATCCAATCGAGTTCTTTACCTTGGGGTGCACCGGTACTCTTTGTACCCAAGAAGGATGGGTGGATACGGATGTGTATTGACTACAGGGCGCTCAACAAACTGACGATCAAGAACAGATACCCACTGCCGCGGATCGATGATCTCTTTGATCAGTTGAGTGGAGCTCGGGTATTCTCCAAGATTGATTTGAGGTCAGGTTATCACCAGGTGAAGGTGAAGGGGGAGGATATTCCGAAGACCGCTTTCAGGACACGGTACGGGCAGCTTGAGTTCTTGGTTATGCCATTTGGGCTGACCAATGCACCAGCAGTGTTTATGAACCAAATGAACAAGGTGTTCTACCAGTACTTTGACAAGTTCGTGGTGGTGTTCATTGATGATATCCTGGTGTATTCGAAGACCGAGGAGGAGCACAAGGAGCACTTGAGAGTGGTTCTGAAGACACTCAGGAGGGAGAGGCTGTATAGCAATGTAACGCCCCAGTCCCAAAATAGTAGGACTAGAAACGTATCATGCCAGCTGTATACATACGAGTAAATATACGACACGTATATATACATAAGCTGTAAATGTAGTAATCCAAGACAACTAAATTTCATCCACAAAGATAAATAATGATATAAAGCAACTTTGAGTTTGTCATGTACACAATAATTGGGCGGAGACAAAGTCCACTACCAACCAAGTTAAATAGAGAAAAATATACAAGAAAAGAAATTAGCAAACGAGAGCAAGTGACGAATCCAAGAGTAATCATCACGACGGAATAGAGCGCAAGCCATGACCTTGGCTAGAGCACCTGCAAGAAATCGCGAAAACACACACACCTGGGGAAAAACCAGGTCCTCAGAGGGACGTAACAAGACACATAATATCATGCCATAAACTGAATAAATAAAGCTCAATAGAAAAGTATGCATGAGTAAAGGTTCCTAACCATTCTATGTGGATTTCAATTTAGAGGACAACGTTCTACGCAGGGGCTGTCTCAAGCATATAATAAAGAGTGGCCAACAAGTAGCGCTCATCCGAGACACTATCGACCGGGTAACACGTAACGCTCATCCGAGACAATATCTCCCAAATGTGTGTAAAATAAAAGTAGCCCCTACGCTAGTAGCTGTCCCCTCCCCCCCAATGATACTATACGTATGTCGTAACCATGACACACAAACACATGTCGTTTCCACAACACGAGTTTATAATAGATAACTGTCAAGTCTTCTAACATGCCTCTATTGACAGTTATTCCTACGCATGCGCACGGGTGATCAGCCAACACGCAAGTGACCACTATATGATACTCACAACTCTCACACACAACTCGTGTACCATCGTGACAAGTCAATGAGACACACTAAATTTGACGGTAGTCACTTAACTCTAAGCTAATTGTATAAATATAGTAATTTGCATCTACATATAATTTAGAAAGAAACAACTTAAAAATAAACACAACATGCATGATATTGAGAAGGAAATTTAAACAGTAAAGGCAAGGTGTCTTGCCTGATGAGTCGCCTGGTGTGGTGTCGAGTGCGGTGCAATAATCCGGCAAGTTTCGATTGTCCAACAGCCATGTTCGGTGTGTAATGGTTCGAGGTTGCGAAAAAATAGAAAAACATGATTTAGTCATAAGTGTGACAACTAACGGGGATTTGAGGAGAAGGGTATTTATTTTAGAAAAATATTCATACCACTTGAAAATATCTTTTATTAACCAAAAATAATTTTTAATAGCTACTTGAAAATAATCGATACATATAGTTATACCATTTTTTTTTAGGAAACCACATTTTTATTATATATCTAGATAAATACTTGAAGAAAACAAAAATCCTTTTTAACCTAAATTATAAGTTCAGAAAAAAATATAAATTTTGGTAGAAAAACTATATTTTATTAGCTAGATAAGTATTCAAAAATAATACTAGAATTTATTTTATAATTTTGGAAACTACATTTATATTTCTAGTCAAAAATTTGTATAAGAAATTAAATGCTAAAAATGATGAACCCTGTTTTTATACATATTTGTAAATGTTTATACATATTTATTTCTACCCTTTTTAATAAGAAAAATAATATCCTTAATAATAATAATTAATAATAATAATAATACTAATAAAAATGATAATACTAATAATAATAATTATAATGCTAATAACAAAAAACTAATGATAATAATAGTAATGATAATGATAATGGTAGTACTAATAATTAATGATAATAATAACATTAATAATAATGAACATAATACTAATAATAACAATAATTATAATAACGAAAAACTAATGATAATAATTATTATTATTATAACTCCTTATCATATGAGTATAATAATTATAATAATAATAATAATAATAATAATAATAATAGTAATAATAACTTAAAAGGAATACCAACTTTCCTAATGTTCACAGAAGCATCTTCCAAAAGACCCTTAAGAAGAGAGAGAGAGAAGAGAGTGAGGGAAGAGCGAGAGGAAAGTGGGGGACTCACGTCGGGAGGCTTGCCGCGCCAGGGGCGGCGCTGGCTCGTGGGTCAGGGGACGTGGTGGCGCGGGGTGGCGCAGCTGCTCCGGACAAGGCTGCGGCGGATCTGGGCTCGCGGTGGATGAAGGCGCTGGGGCGGCGCACGGAGGAGAGACGACGTCAGTGGTGGCGTGCTGAGGCGGTCGGCATGGGTGCGCGGCCGGCTCTGGCAAGGAGGGGCGCCACACGGCGGCGGACCCGCTGCGGTGGGCGCGCGGCAAGGGGGTTTCGGCGGATGATCGGCGGCGGACCAAAAATTCAGGCGGCGCGCGGTGGCCGGTCGCTGGAAGGGTGACGGGGAGCGGGTCTCGCGCTCCAGGAGGGAGGAACGGGGCTGTGGAAGATTGAGCAAAATCGGCGGGGGCTCGAGCAGACGTGGGCGGTTGCGGTCCTCCATCGGCGGGGCGGCGGTGTCCTGGCGGCGAGGAGCCCACCGTGGCGTGCCTGCTGTGGCGGCAGGAAATTTCGCCAAGGTGGCCGCGGCGGTCGGACAGGAAGAGGAGCGGTGGTCGCGGCATGGCAGAGATGGGGAGGTCGGGTTCAGGTGAGGGTTTCTTCCCGCTTCCTTTGCTGTTGTTTGCGGGTTTTTGGACGGCGATGCCGTGGTGGCGAGTCGACTACGGTGGTGGTGATGATGACGGAGACGGGGCGGATCGACCGGAGGCCAGTCAGTTTGGCGGATGGTGGCTGGGATGACGAGTGTCCTGATGGTGGATGATGATAACGATGGGTGATGGTTGGGTTTGACGAGAGGGGAGATGGCCGGTGGTAGCCGTGGCGGGATGAGCTGGGGGTGGTTCTGGTGATGGTCGAGGGGCAGGGCGTGGTGGAAGGGAGTGGCCAGTCGGGGTGTACGACACAGTAGGGTTTTGGGTTGAGTTAGAATTAAGGTTAGGGTTGACGTGTCGTGTCCTGTATGTCACGGACACATGGAGAAGATGGGTTGGACCGGTGTCCGGCTTGTCTGGCACACGGGTGGAGAATACTGTATATGTAGAGGAAGAATATAGTGGAAAAGAATGGCGACACCGACACGATGCACATCTTTTTTTTAGTTGTGGAATTTGTGGATGAATAATGTGGAGGAGTACCTGCCTATTTATAGGATGTGGGAATTCCTAGTTGGATAGGGATTGATATTGCTTAAATCCCCATTAGATAATTAGCTACAAATAAATTAAATCCAAATTCAAATCGAAATCCAATCTAAATCCAAATTCAATTTAAATCCAATTAAATTCCTTTAGTTTAAAATCAAATCAATATCAAATATAGGTATTAATTTATTTATTTAATCGTTCCATAAATTCAAATCAAAATTTAAATTGTCACAAAATTTCAAAATATGTTTTCAAAAATACTATATTAATAATTTCGAAAATCAAGATAAATATTAACTCATAAATTAGCTTTTACAAATAACAAAATATATTAATAAACAAATTTTTATTTTTGCAAAAAATATTTGGAATACATTTCAAAAAGTCACAATTTTCAAAATCACTACTTATTTTTAAACGACGAACAAAATAACTCTTTTATAAAATAAAATATTTATTATATTTATTTGAACATGTACTTTCCTATAAAATAATTTTATAAAAATTATTTTTCAAGCAAAATATGTACGCTCGCACATATTCGTACTCGTCGAGCAAAAATAAATTTCACGCACGACGTACAATACGACTATGTGGCGTACAATACCAAATTTTAAATCAGTACCAAAATAAAAAAAATAGTAGAAATTTAGGGGTCTTACATCCTACCTAACTTAAAAGAATTTCGTCCTCGAAATTAGGAATTAGTAGGGGGTGAGAAGATACAAGGGGGTATCGATGGGAATAAACAATGGCAATGTTTCGACAAAATCATGTCGTAAGGAATGGTAAGGAATGGTGATCTAAGTCATAGAAAAATAGTATGGTATGGTCATAATCGGTAGGAAGGCTAAAGGAGGTTCTAGTATAACGCCTTCGTCCTTCTAAAATAGGTGAAGGTGAAAGCAATATAGAGTTCGAAGGAGGCGTTATCGAATACGAATACGTGGTTCAAAGGCGTCAAAATAAGTTCAAAAGAATTGCCAAGGCAGTCGCGGGGTAGACTCTAGGGCCAAGTTAACTACGTCTCCATCCACGTTGAACAATATACAAAAGGCGAACCAATTGCACTATGGTTGATCAGACCATCGTGCACCGGTTCTGATTAGACAATATGTTAGTGGGAGCTCTTCCAATAACACATGTCGTGAACAAGCTTGATAAAGGGTGAGCTCGCAAAACTAGACTACATTGTGGCGTTTTAGTCGAGCTAGTCAAAATATAAGTACGCTAGATAGTAAAAACAGTCTAAGTTCCTCAATAAGTCATAAGGACAAAGGAAATTCTAAACTGTGAGGCATTCTACTTAACTTGCAAGAGTTAAGCTAGTAGCGTGATGAAACAATGGATTTAGTATTCAAGATAAACCACAAGTTAAGTATTTAAGGAATTAAATGAATCACAAGCACTCCTCGGGTCGAAAGAATTGAGTCGAGGTCGAGTCTCATCTATAGTTTAAAGTATATTGGTTTCACGGTAGGGATTAGAGTCCTGTCATTTTGACCCGAAAGTCGCAATATAAAATTTGAGTACAAGGAGACGTGTTTTAGTGGCACGTGATATACCTACATGAAGGTGGACTCGTGTAGGTCTTGTTTGTGAAATTTGTGGGAAGGAAAGGTCTAGTGTTGTGCTCCAAATACCTAAGTCACGGTAAAGGACACAAAAGAATTTAAAATAGAAAGTGGGAGTTCATGATATGAATATTAATACTCAAAAAATAAAGGAGATCAAGCTAAAGCATACAATAAATTTAATTTAAATCCAGCAAAATAATTTAGGATCACAGTTTTGGAGAGAAGATAGCCTCTTAAAATGAATACAGTCAAAGAATAATTAAATTATTATTAAAATTGCAACCGGGTTAGAAGGTTACCATAAAAGATCGAGATTCGAGGGAAAAATCGAGTAAGTAAAGATTGAGATATAATATTGTTTGGTAGATGACTAGCAACGCTGGTGTATATACTACTATCATAGTCATGAGGGATATGGCGATTAATGTGGTCTACCTCGGTCTATCTTGGTTGCCTATCAAGATAAGATTTTAAATCTATAAATTTGAGTTCCTCAAAATTTCCTCCATATTGTTCAAAATAATCTACAAAATTATCTGCCTAACCTTTTCATAAATGTAAATTTCTTTAATCAACCCCAAGATGACCTTTATCATAACACTGATATATATATATATATATATATATATATATATATATATATATATATATATATATATATATATATATATATATATATTTTTCCAAAACATGTATCGTAAACAAGACTTCCCTTTATCTAGTGGTAACAAAATCATAAATTAAAATTCTCAAAATTCTAACCAACCTTGAATAAACTTTTATTGCCACAGATCAAACCTATATATTTTTCTCCTTCTTAAACCCAATATTTAAATAAGGTTAACAACCGTAATTCATATAAGAGTTTAACATTTAAAATAATCCTCAATTGATTCTATAATCAAAATTTGTACTATCATTACGTCAAACTTAAAACTCAAAATTTTACAAACTTACTATCGTGAATCATACCACTTAATTTAAAACCTTAAGATTTTACCAAATTTGTTATCCATCTCACTCAGTAACATTTAAAATTTAAATCATTCTTAAACTAAATTTATATCCCTTCAAAGATGCATAGCTATAATCAAATGATTCATAAATATTTTTCAAAGACCTTCAAAAATCAAAACTCATAATTAATTCAATTTCCTTTCTTAATTGTATATGGATTCCACTATCCCTTTTGTAGATCCAAATAAGTAAAAATCCTTCGAAGTTATTATTATTGTTACTACCCAACTTGGAATTAACTAATCCTTATGATCATATCTCTAGGAAAAATAAATGTCTTTATACTCAAATATAACCTCAATAGATATTAATTGTCAATGCAATCTATCTAGCCATGTGTTTAACCTATGGGCATATACTAGTGTAGTCATCTTACTAAACACGAAACTAAGAAATTTACGGTAGAAGGAGTCAAGCAAGATGCAATTCAAGGAGGTCGAACGAGAGTTCAAAATTTAAAGTCAAGAAAGGATGTCAAGTAGGTGGATGAGATTCTAGACTCTAATCCTATATTGCAGGCCCGTTCGGTATGTAACCGAAACGGCAAACTTGACCTGCATAGGCCACCACAAAAACATGTAACGCTCCAGTCCCAAAATAGTAGGACTAGAAACGTATCATGCCAGCTGTATACATACGAGTATATACACGACTCGTATATATACATAAGCTGTAAATGTAGTAATCCAAGACAACTAAATCTCATCCACAAAGATAAATAATGATATAAAGCAACTTTGAGTTTGTCATGTACACAATAATTGGGCGGAGACAAAGTCCACTACCAACCAAGTTAAATAGAGAAAAAATATACAAGAAAAGAATTTAGCAAGCGAGAGCAAGTGACGAATCCAAGAGTAATCATCACGATGGAATAGAGCGCAAGCCATGGCATTAGCTAGAGCACCTGCAAGAAATCGCGAAAACACACACACCTGGGGAAAAACCAGGTCCTCAGAGGGACGTAACAAGACACATAATATCATGCCATAAACTGAATAAATAAAGCTCAATAGAAAAGCATGCATGAGTAAAGGTTCCTAACAATTCTATGTGGATTTCAATTTAGAGGACAACGTTCTACGCAGGGGCTGTCTCAAGCATGTAATAAAGAGTGGTCAACAAGTAGCGCTCATCCGAGACACTATCTTCCAAATGTGTGTAAAATAAAAGTAGCCCCTACGCTAGTAGCTGTCCCCTCCCCCCCAATGATACTATACGTGTGTCGTAACCATGACACACAAACACATGTCATTTTCACAACACGAGTTTATAATAGATAACTGTCAAGTCTTCTAACATGCCTCTATTGACAGTTATTCCTACGTATGCGCACGGGTGATCAGCCAACACGCAAGTGACCACTATATGATACTCACAACTCTCACACACAACTCGTGTACCATCGTGACAAGTCAATGAGACACACCAAATTTGACGGTAGTCACTTAACTCTAAGCCAATTGTATAAATATAGTAATTTGCATCTACATATAATTTAGAAAGAAACAACTTAAAAATAAACATAACATGCATGATATTGAGCAGAAAATTTAAACAGTAAAGGCAAGGTGTCTTGCCTGATGAGTCGCCTGGTGTGGTGCCGAGTGCGGTGCAATAATCCGGCAAGTTTCGATTGTCCAATCGCCATGTTCGGCGTGTAATGGTTCGAGGTTGCGGAAAAATAGGAAAACATGATTTAGTTATAAGTAAGTGTGACAACTAACGGGGATTTGAGGAGAAGGGTATTTATTTTAGAAAAATATTCATACCACTTGAAAATATCTTTTATTAACCAGAAATAATTTTTAATAGCTACTTGAAAATAATCGATACATATAGTTATACCATTTTTTTTTAGGAAACCATATTTTTATTATATATCTAGATAAATACTTGAAGAAAACAAAAATCCTTTTTAACCTAAATTGTAAGTTCAGAAAAAAATATAAATTTTGGTAGAAAAACTATATTTTATTAGCTAGATAAGTATTCGAAAATAATACTAGAATTTATTTTATAATTTTTGAAACTACATTTATATTTCTAGTCAAAAATTTGTATAAGAAATTAAATGCTAAAAATGATAAACCCTATTTTTATACATATTTGTAAATGTTTATACATATTTATTTCTACCCTTTTTAATAAGAAAAATAATATCCTTAATAATAATTAATAATAATAATAATACTAATAAAAATGATAATACTAATTATAATAATTATAATGCTAATAACAAAAATCTAATGATAATAATAGTAATGATAATGATAATGGTAGTACTAATAATTAATGATAATAATAACATTAATAATAATGAACATAATACTAATAATAACAATAATTATAATAACGAAAAACTAATGATAATAATAATTATTATTATAACTCCTTATCATATGAGTATAATAATAATAATAATAATTTAAAAGGAATACCAACTTTCTTAATGTTCACAGAAGCATCTTCCAAAAGACCCTTAAGAAGAGAGAGAGAGAAGAGAGTGAGGGAAGAGCGAGAGGAAAGTGGGGGACTCACGTCGGGAGGCTTGCCGTGCCAGGGGCGGCGCTGGCTCGTGGGACAGGGGACGTGGTGGCGCGGGGTGGCGCAGCTGCTCCGGACAAGGCTGCGGCGGATCTGGGCTCCGGCGGATGAAGGCGCTGGGGCGGCGCACGGAGGAGAGACGGCGTCGGTGGTGGCGCGGTGAGGCGGTCGGCATGGGTGCGCGGCCGGCTCTGGCAAGGAGGGGCGCCACACGGCGGCGGACCCGCTGCGTGGGCGCGCGGCAAGGGGGTTTCGGCGGATGATCGGTGGCGGACCGAAAATTTAGGCGGCACGCGGTGGCCGGTCGCTGGAAGGGTGACGGGGAGCGGGTGTCGCGCTCTAGGAGGGAGGAACGGGGCTGTGGAAGATGGAGCAAAATCGGCGGGGGCTCGAGCAGACGTGGGCGGTTGCGGTCCTCCATCGGCGGGGCGACGGTGTCCTGGCGGCGAGGAGCCCACCGTGGCGTGCTTGCTGTGGCGGCGGGAAATTTCGCCAAGGTGGCCGCGGCGGTCGGACAGGAAGAGGAGCGGTGGTCGCGGCACGGCAGAGATGGGGAGGTCGGGTTCAGGTGAGGGTTTCTTCCCGCTTCCTTTGTTGTTGTTTGCAGGTTTTTGGACGGCGATGCCGTGGTGGCGAGTCGACTACGGTGGTGGTGATGATGACGGAGACGGGGCGGATCGACCGGAGGCCAGTCAGTTTGGCGGATGGTGGCTGGGATGACGAGTATCCTGATGGTGGATGATGATAACGATGGGTGATGGTTGGGTTTGACGAGAGGGGAGATGGCCGGTGGTAGCCGTGGCGGGATGAGCTGGGGGTGGTTCTGGTGATGGTCGAGGGGCAGGGCGTGGTGGAAGGGAGTGGCCAGTCGGGGTGTACGACACAGTAGGGTTTTGGGTTGAGTTAGAATTGCGGTTAGGGTTGACGTGTCGTGTCCTGTATGTCACGGACACATGGAGAAGATGGGTTGGACCGGTGTCCGGCTTGTCTGGCACACGGGTGGAGAATATTGTATATGTAGAGGAAGAATATAGTGGAAAAAAATGGCGACGCCGACACGATGCACATCTTTTTTTTTAGTTGTGGAATTTGTGGATGAATAATGTGGAGGAGTACCTGCCTATTTATAGGATGTGAGAATTCCTAGTTGGATAGGGATTGAGATTGCTTAAATCCCCATTAGATAATTAGCTACAAATAAATTAAATCCAAATTCAAATCCAAATCCAATCTAAATCCAAATTCAATTTAAATCTAATTAAATTCCTTTAGTTTAAAATCAAATCAATATCAAATATAGGTATTAATTTATTTATTTAATCATTCCATAAATTTAAATCAAAATTTAAATTGTCACAAAATTTCAAAATATGTTTTCAAAAATACTATATTAATAATTTCGAAAATCAAGATAAATATTAACTCATAAATTAGCTTTTACAAATAACAAAATATATTAATAAACAAATTTTCATTTTTGCAAAAAATATTTGGAATACATTTCAAAAAGTCACAATTTTCCAAATCACTACTTATTTTTAAACGACGAACAAAATAACTCTTTTTTAAAATAAAATATTTATTATATTATTTTGAACATGTACTTTCCTATAAAATAATTTTATAAAAATTATTTTTCAAGCAAAATATGTACGCTCGCACATATTCGTACTCGTCGAGCAAAAATAAATTTCACGTACAATACGACTATGTGGCGTACAATACCAAATTTTAAATCAGTACCAAAATAAAAAAAAGTAAAAATTTAGGGGTCTTACAAGCAAGCTCTCGAAGTACGAGTTTTTCCTGGATAGAGTAGACTTCTTGGGTCATGTGGTGACTGGAGATGGTATCTCAATGGACCCAAAGAAGATCACAACAGTTGAGGCATGGGCAGCGCCGACTTCAGTAGCAGAGATCAGGAGCTTCTTGGGGCTGGTAGGATATTTTAGGAGGTTTATGCAGGATTTCTCCGGGATTGCAGAGACGTTGACTAGGCTGACCCGGAAGGATGCTGAGTTTGTTTGGTCAGAGGAGTGTCAGACAGCTTTTGATGAGTTGAAGAAGCGGCTTACGATCGCTCCGATTCTGACATTGCCTTCAGGTTCAGGTGGATTCACTATCTATAGTGACGCTTCAGGGAAGGGGTTGGGTTGTTTCTTGTAGCAGCATGGGAAGGTGATTGCCTATGCTTCCAGGCAATTACGTCCCCATGAGAAGAACTATCCTACCCATGACCTGGAGTTGGCAGCAGTGATTTTTGTGCTGAAGTTGTGGAAGCACTACTTGTATGGAGAGAGGGTGGAGATTTTCACAGATCACAAGAGCTTGAAGTATGTGTTTACACAGAAAGAGCTCAACGTGAGGCAGCGCAGGTGGCTAGAGATGACGAAGGACTTTGACATCTCAC
The DNA here is from genome assembly GCA_029216955.1 of Iris pallida. Classification (NCBI taxonomy): domain Eukaryota; kingdom Viridiplantae; phylum Streptophyta; class Magnoliopsida; order Asparagales; family Iridaceae; genus Iris; species Iris pallida. Next base: position 17,573,448 of record JANAVB010027397.1, on the reverse strand, counting down.
TACAGTATCACCCAGGAAAGGCCAACGTAGTTGCCGATGCCTTGAGTAGGTATCCGACAGCCATGTGTTTGACTATGTATCGACACTTGCTTGCAGACTTGGAGAGCCTAGGGATTGAGGTGATCGTGTCCGGAGTGCAGATGCAGATGTGGGGCCTTCAGATACAGTCGAACTTGATGGAGAGGATCAAGTCGACGCAATTCGAGGATGTGGCTCTGCGGTGTATCCGAGAGCAGGTTCGAGCAGGGCTAGTGGATGGCAAGTTTTCTCTTGCAGAGGATGGCGCTTTGAGACGTGGTTCCAGGTTATGTGTGCCTAGTGGAGAGCTCAGGAAGCAGATCATGCAGGAGGCTCACAGATCGCAGTACTCTATATATCCTGGTGCCAACAAGATGTACAGGGATCTGCAAGAGCATGTCTGGTGGTACGGGATAAAGCGGGAGGTAGCTCGCTTCGTAGTTAGATGCTTGGTCTGTCAGCAGGTTAAGGCGGAGAGGCAGAGGCCCGGAGGATTATTGCAGCCATTGCCCATTCCAGAGTGGAAGTGGGAGCATATCACCATGGATTTTGTATCTGAGTTACCGCGTACACCAGGAGAGAAAGACACGATTTGGGTCATCGTCGACAGGTTGACCAAATCGGCGCACTTCTTGCCATTCAAGGTGGGTACGTCTATAGAGAGGCTTACAGAGATGTACATGCGGCAGATAGTCAGGATTCACGAAGTTCCCGTCAGCATTATCTCAGATCGGAATAGTCATTTTATTTCCTATTTCTGGAGGAGTCTGCAGACTAGTTTGGGCACTCAACTCAAGTTTAGTACTGTATACCACGCCCAGACGGATGGACAGTCAGAAAAGACTATTCAGACGCTCGAGGACATGCTGCGGACGTGCGTCTTAGATTTTGGAGGTTCCTGGGAGGATCATCAACATTTGGTGGAGTTTGCTTATAACAACAGTTATCAGGCCAACATAGAGATGTCACCTTTCGAGGCTCTGTACGGGCATAGATGTCGTACACCCTTATCTTGGGATGATAGTGGAGAGCGAGCTTTACTGGGACCAGAGATGGTTGTTGACGCAGTCGAGAAGGTGAAGCTCATCTGGGACAGACTTCGTGTGGCGCAGGACAGACATCGACACTGGGCCGATAGCCACCGCAGGCCGTTGGAGTTTGAGGTACAGATTTAGAGATAGGATTAGAAGTAGGTTGTATTTTTTTGTTTGATTGATCGTGTTTGATTATTTAGTAACTTGAGACCTTGCTTGTGATTAGCTTGAAGACATGGTTTTTCTGCGGATATCTTCGACTCGTGGTACTATACATTTTGGTGGAGGTGGAAAGCTTAGCTCGCGCTTCATCGGACCTTTCGTGATCAGCGAGAGGGTCGGTGATGTGGCTTACAGGCTAGACTTGCCACCTGTACTAGTGGGTGTCCACAACGTATTCCACATATCACAGTTGAGACGGTACGTGGCTAACCCTAGCCATGTGCTTGATCATTCGGAGATTGAGGTTGGACCTACTCTCAGTTATCCAGAGCAGTCTGTGGAGATTCTGGATCGTCGAGAGAAGATGCTGAGATACCAGGTGATACCCTTGGTTCACATCGCATTGAGGCATCATTTTCCAGGAGAGTCTACCTAGGAGCGGGAGGATGAGATGCACGAGCGATACCCATATCTGTTTGCACCGTGAGGTATGATTATCCATCCTTCTTATCAGTTTAGTTTCACCTTTTAATTTTGAGGACAAAATTATTTTAAGGGGGTAGATTTATCACTACCACATTTCTAGTTTGAGGGTATTTTTGTCATTTTGGGTGAATTTTGAATTTTTTAATTAATTTGTTGAATTGGTGAATTCTAGTTTGACTTTGACTTGCTGAGACTAGTAGACTAGCCTAGAACCTAACCCTAGCTATGGTAACCCTAGTCTAACTTGAGTTAACCAATTTTAGTCATTAGAGATTAGTTTTAGAATGGGAGGATTAAGTTTAGTGTAATTAAGTCATGACTTATAGTTTTAGGAAATGGCTTATGACTTCATGACTTAAATGATCATAACTTAAGCCCATGGGCCAATTTAGGAAACCCTAACCCTAATTATGCAACCCATGGCCAGCCATAGGAGAACCCCCTATTTAATGTCATGTTGAGGTGTTCTTGCCTCTTTTAGAGCTTGACCTAGAAATTGAAGAAAAAGTATTTTCTCCTATTCCAAAAATCCTAATAAATTTATTTTAATTCCTTTTTAACCCTTGTCTTTTGCATTAGGACCTAATTTCTGGTTGTTTACTATTTTTGGAGGATCATCTCAGTTTTAGTGTCATTTGGAGCTTAGGGGTTGCTATTTGGAATCCTTGCATTTGAGGCTTTCTTTGAGGATTGACACTCATAGGTAAAATCCTCAAATTATATTTTATTCCAGATTTTAGTGCATGATAGCTAAGTGTTCGACAAAATGCCCAAACCATTTTGTTTTGCTATTTTTGCAAATATAATTGAATAAAATCCTAGATCTAGGTGTGTACTGTTAATTTTGTGAAGAGTTTTTGGTATTTTAGTGTCCTATTGTGTCGAATTTTCGAGTTGGACACGTTGTGCACGCACGTACACTGTGTCCTGCATCACGGGCTCAATAACTCCCGACACAGGACATATGGACACACCAATTTTGGTGAGGGTGATGGGGCATTGTTTTTCACCATCCTCCCAAAATTTGGGAGCATATGGTTGCGTGTGCGAGGAGAAATCCTCCCCGCACTGGCCGCGTGACCTGCCGTTGCGCGCGCAGAAATACAACTGATACGCGGTCGAATCGGACATGACACGTGTCGTGGACACAGTGCAGGCTGTCCTAGGGGTAGCCCTACCCCTGGCGCACGTGTATGCAAGGCCACGTGTCACCACGTGGCCTGTGTCGCACGCGGGACACGCGTGTACGCGTGCACGATGCAGCATACTGTCCTGTGCGTGTGTGGAGTGTTGTGTGTTCTGGACACGCTCGTATCCACTAGGTTGGACACGAATGCATTGTTTGACACGTGTACACATGTCACATAGATTACCAACCAATTAATTTGTATATTAACATGTTTTGGTGGTTCGAAATTCGTTTTCCCTAAATGACTGATACGCGATAACAGTTTGAAAACCTGAGTTTAATTCTCTGTTTAAACTATTTTCCCTATTTAATTTTCATGTTAAATTCACCTATACATGTGTATTAGACTATTGCAATGTTGATTAATGACTGGTGTTAGGTTTTTAGTTTTCGAAATTGGTTTTGATATATTGAACTGATACTTAGTGCAGTCTCAATATTCTGATTTTTAATTCCTATTTTAAACTGAGATTTTGATGTCTAAATTACATGTTAAATTCATGCGTACACGTGTAGTCACATTACTAGAATGTTGGTTTGTGTTGTGTTAGAATTTGGGATTCAAATTGTTGAATGGAGATTTCGAATTGGTGTTGGGGACATTGGTGTTAACTGTTACTCAGTTTGAACTGTCATTTGAATTCCTTTCTTAAAAATTGATTTTGAATATTGCCATGTTTAAACTCATGTGCATGAGTATTAGTTTACTGCTAATGATGAATGTTGTTAGGAGTTGAGTTCGAATTTGAGGAATGGATTCAATGGGTGTTAGGGCTATATGAACTGTCATGTTGGAACTCAAATCCTGAAAAACCTATTTGCTGAAATTGCCTTGCCATGTTCACTGATTTTCCCAGATTATACAATGTTAACTAAATTCTAGTTCTAACTGCCACCTTGACACACAAGTGACACAACTCACACCCTATTTAACTGCCATGAATCACATGATACACTCTAGAGTCACTTGACACATTACAGTACACATTACATTAGGTTCTTTTTCTGAGATTCCAATCAAACTCTAATGTTTCCACCCACACACACACACATGTGACACTCACTCACTGTTATCACTTAAATGTCATGTCTACATGTACACCTAGGACACAAATACATGTGTCCCTCTCCCTATCACTATATATATATATATATATATATATATATATATATATATATATATATATATATATATATATATATATATATATATATATATATATATATATATAATATATATACAATGATATATATATATATATTTTATATATATATATATTATATATATATATATATATATATATATATATATATATATATATATATATTATTGTAGCCTATATGAGTGAATGTGTTCTTTATATAAATTAAATAAATTATTAATGTATGTATTGTGAATAATAAACTATGATAACTTAATGTATATATGTATATATGTGAAATATGTGGGATGGACTGTGTGTTTTGCCTATGGCCTATAGCCTATAGCCTCTGTGCAAATGCTGCAGTCAGCCCTTTGAGGAATTTCATCGTCCTCTCCTGCAGGCACACATGTCTCTCCTTACACTTCGGGTCTTCCCTTGTAAGGTGTCATCGATCTCCCCTTTTATCTGGAAGATCCGTAAGTTGTTTTCCACGCCATCATAGGTTCTCCTCAACTTCTCCCATACGTCTTTCACCATCTCAATGCCACCTACTGTGGAATCAATAGACTGGACTAAGGAATTGAGAAGCCAGATGTAAATTACCATATGAGTGGATTTCCACTCGTCGCATCCTGTCGAGCCCTCTTCCGGCTCCGTCTTCTCGCCCGTCAAGAATCCCTCCAGGTTCTTTGCTGCAAGCGTTCTTCTCACCCGCCACGACCAACTTAGATAGGTGGCTGGTCCATCCAACTTCAGATCGATGGAGGGTAATTCCAACTTTGGCGGTGCTCGTGTCGTACTATCACCAGCCGACACCTTTATCAACTTTATCAACGTCGCCACATCGTCAGCATCAAGCTTTTTGAGGATCACCTCCATCGATGCTTCTTCTCGATCACGTTACACTTGCTCCACAACTCACGCTTGTCCTCGTTGTCCCCTCCTAAATCCGAATATGTCTGGTTTCATCGGATCTAGACATCATCGGCATCTCCTTGAGAATCTCATATGAGATAAATCTTCAAGAACGATTTTAGGCTTCCCTACACTGTAGGTGCCACAGAAGAAATAAATCTCAAGTTTAGGTTTACCTACACCGTAGGTGCCACAGATGAGATAAATCTCAAGTTTAGGCTTACCTACACAGTAGGAGCCCTAAAAGTGGTGTGCACGGAGGCACCCACGACAACAACAGCGGCAGTAGAAGCCGCAGCAGAGGCACAGCCACAGCGGCAGCGGCTCAGTGGCTGCTACAGCGGCAGCGGGAGCGACGCAGCAGTGGCTGCAGCGGCAGCGACGGCGTGGGGGTGGAGGAAGGTAGGGCGAGGTTAGGGGTAGGGTTTGTGTGGAGAGGATGGCTCTGACGGTATTCTAAGCAAGTTTAGGCTCTGATACCATGTAGAAATTTTAAGTGATTATTATTGCAATAGAGACTACATATATATAGGAGATGCTAGCCTCCTCTCCTATCATTCTAGGCAATGTGGGACTAAAGCCCAATAACACTTAACATATATATCAATAGTTCCTATTAGGAGATCCGACAACAATATAGCATACCTTTAATCTCCCCTCAACCTCAGCATCTGTTATTCCCATCCAATGCGGGAGTATCATCCTGGGTAAGAAAAAAAAATGGTATTAATTATCTGAACAGTTTAATGAATAAAAGAAAATTCTAAATAGCATATTAACCTAAAAAAAAGATAATTGCCAACATCTCGAGTATATGGAAAATACATCATTTCATCTTTATATTAAACTTCTCTTCCAGTTGGTTAAAACCTCGGGTAAACGGCTCATCCTGGCTCTGTTGAAGACTTCAGTCATATACCTGTAGTGCAATTTCAAAACTTTTAACAATAGTGGTAAGTAATATGTATACGCAGGCAAAGGTAACACATTTTGGCCCATGGTAGTATGATTACATTGCGATTGTAATGTAATTGTAATATAATTGTAACACATTTCCTTTGTCTATTAGAATAAGACCCCGTTTGGTTCATTGTGATGTAATTATAATCGCAATTTAACTAAATATATATTTTTAAATTTTTTCATTTGATTACATTGCGATTAAGATTATATTACAGTGTACCAAACGAGGCCTAAGTGCTTATCCCCCATAAATACTAAAAAGTATGCACCTTATTAAAAGATTGAACTAGAGCAATGTACGACGATATGTAAGAATCAACCCGTACTAAAAAAATAAAGCCCTTTCTTTCAACATTTATCTTGCTGCTTCCCATATCCAATAAGGTCAATTCCCTGGACATACTCCTCATATGACATTCAAGTCCTGGATAATGAACCCTCACATGGATATATCATTCGTCCATTAAATGTATAGCTTTGGTCCCTGTACTTGACTATGGAGTCAATCAAATAGCAAAAATCTGAAGGTAATTAAGGAGCTACATCTGAAACAAAGAACTCGTATAAGGATGATCACATGAATTGATTAAGGAGCTAAAATCATACATGTAGAAGCTCAAAATTTTTAAAAAAGTACGACGTGCCATTCACAGATAGCACACATCACTATCTACTAAATGACACCATCCATCAGATAGCGTCAGGCCACCACGTGACAATCTTCCTCAAGAAGGCAAATCATCAGTCATGATAACTGACAACACGACAGTCGAGAAGATCTCTCTTCGAGTTTCGCGTGCGCGCCGCTCAAGCAGAATTTTTGTCAGATACTCGGCGCTAATGCTGGATCGTGCAGATCAAACATAACTCAAATAGCACCATGCAATAAAAATGCCACCACGTGGCAATCTTTCTCGAGAAGCCAAATCTCACATCTTTTTAGAAAGATCTGTCATGATGATTGTCAGTCACTTTCTCAGCGCCATTCACCAAATGGCATAAAATGATAAATTCTACACAGACTCAACACACAGCGCCATTCACAGTTTGGCGCCAATCAATAGAACGCGCCATTCATTAAAATGGCACCAATTAATTATCATCCAAAAATAGTTAAAGATGACGTGGTGCGCATGCCATTAATCTCGAAGAACGTGCACACGACTGCCCATGACCAAGTGACTTTCTCTTATAGAAAGCTACGCATCCCGTGCAGTTAAGTTAAACTTTCGTGCCAATGGAGGAAACTATACATGGCGTGCAAAGCAATGCACAATCAGTGTACCTTTGTACTGCACGCCAATCATTGTAACTGTTGACAGTTATCCCAAAACTCTATAAATAGAGTTCCAAAATCACTTCTCTTTCGATCGACACTTATCATCGACACTTGACAAGAATTCTCGGCAATTCTCTATCGCGTCCACATCAAGTTCAAGGGCTTTTCTTCTCCGACATCGCATCGTCCAAAGATAAAGTGATCGTCTTCTGATTAGATTCCTACAATTGTACTTCTCCAGAATCAAAATTGTACTTTGTATTTTCTTTCTTAGTTTGTGTTTAATTTTTATTTAATTTTTTGTTTTTGCAAACAAAATAACGACCCTGATGGGAACGTCTTTCTCCTTTGATAAAAAAGTGATAACTCAATACGATGTTGCGTCGGTCGACACGACGTATGAGACTTTGGTCGTCGAATTTGACCAAATAGCTTACGAAGAGATGATTGGCGCCGGGGGTGCCAAGCGCGCCACTGCTGGTTCTAAGAACAGGAAGACGCGCACTATCTAGACTCCGAAGTTTACATCCGTGCCAACCGCTGCTGCTAATGCTCAAACAAGGAAAAGTGCCCAATGGCCATTCTCTACTCTTTCCCAGTCCTCGACTTGGTGGAAAATACACTCGATTGCACCTCTGGTTGATCAGCGCTCAAACACTTCTGAACAGAAACTCGACATCTCTTAGCAGAGAAAATCAAAATGATGCTAAGAATGTAAGTCATGGTCAAAGTTCAACTTCTTCTGCCCATAGGAGCCATGCCAAACGTGCCGTGCCAATGCGCGTAGAACAACAAGGCATTCTGCCTACTTCGTGCCAAACTGGTTCGCGCCAGGCTCCTCCGCACCAATCAGGTCCATGCCATGACCTCCCCACCTTGCGCATATCAAGAATTGAACATGAAAAATTGAAGGTGTCACAGACTGACAACCAAATGACTCCAGACACTGACATGTGCGCCTATCTCAATAGGCGCCGAACAGAACTTCCCCAACCAAGTCATATGGCGCGCCAGAAGACTTTGATGCAGTCTGTGCTAACTATTAATTTGCGCACATTGAGGGCTTCTAAGAATAATAACCCGCTCGCCTATGCCAACGAACTCAGTACTTTCCTGTACACGCAGGGGACACAAAAATTTAGGATCATGTTTCCTCTGTCTATTAGAATAAGGGCTCGTTTGGTACACTGTAATGTAATCGTAATCACAATGCAATCAAATGGAAAAAATTCAAGTGCTTATCCCCTATAAATACTAAAAAGTATGCACCTTATTAAAAAACTGAACTAGAGCAATGTATGACGATATGTGAGAACCAGCCCGTACTAAAAAATTAAAGCCCTTTCTTTCAACATTTATCTTGCTGCTTTCCATATCCAATAAGATCAATTCCCTGGACATACTCCACATATGTAACTCAAGGAAGTCCTGGATAATGAATCCTCACATGGATATATCGTTCGTCCATTAAATATATATACCTTTGGTCACTATACTTGACTATCGAGTCAATCAAATAGCGAAAAAAACTGAAGGTGATTAAGGAGCTACATTTGAAACAAAGAACTCGTATAAGGATGATCACATGAATTGATTAAGAAGCTAACATCATACAATCCTGAGGGTTGCTTGGTAACGATGTTTTCACCCGGCTTTAGGGTATTTTTGAACCAACCATTTATGAAGTGTTTTAAATCCATGTTTGTTAATTTTTTTTGAGTCATTCCTTTTCGTCGGTGGAAAAACCCTCCAAAACTACTGTAATATAATTTTAGGTGTCTCCATAAACACCCCAAATCGATGGGATTTGAGAAATTTTATTATTATTTTTCATGCACTTATATTCTAATCAAATATACAAAAAAATTACCTATTGAATAACGAAAAATAAATAAATTACAGATAAGGTAAGTAAAAATAAAAAAAAGATGCAAGGTGCCAGAAAGACTGGCGATTTCAGTGCTTGCACTCAAGCCGCCAGTCCTTCTGGCGACTTAGATGTTTTCTCTTTTTCATTAGCCAAAGTATCGTTTAAAAATGCAACAAAGACACCAGAGTGGTTTGCGACTAATTAGAAGAAAAAAAAAATAAAGAAAAGGAAAGCAAGTTGTTAAGGAAAACTGAAAAGCAATAAAGAAAAACCAAAATAAAGCAGTAAATTTACATTTTTTGAAAGTACATAAAGCATTTTCCTTTTTTTAATACAACTATGCCGCCAGTCCTTCTGGTGACTTGTTTGCATAGTAAAACACATGTTTCACAACGCTCACTTACAAGTAAGAGCTGTTTTACAATGTTCACTTCCAACAGTACTAAATGTTTTCTATTTAATCCCACACTCCCACTCTTCCCACACTCCTCTCCCATAACATTTTTTATTACTTTTCTAAAGAACTACTCTACCACATAACCTCCTACTTCTCACTCAGAATCACTCTCTCATGATTCTACAATCTCCAGAAGCTCTTCCACAGATCCTCCCACTCAACCATAGAACCTATTCTCACACAGAACCATTTTCTCATAGAAGCACTCCCCTATTCTAAAATCTTCAGAAGCTCTCTCACACTGCCTCTCCTACAATCTCCATAAGCTCTCTCGCACTGCCTCTCTTACAATCTCAAGAAGCTCTCTCGTACTATCTACAAACTCATAACATGGATGCAACTCTAGATGTAATATGCTCGCATGGAGGCACGTTCAATAGATTATTGTACGAAGAAGGTACTAATCATTTTATTTTAGTGAATCGTAATACTACGCTACATAATTTACGAAATATTATTGCTAATCATTTTGTCATCCAATATAACTTTATAATAAAACATATTTTTTCTGAAACAATTTTAACAATAGACAGTGAAGATTCATGAAGTTTTGTTAAAGCAACTTATGTTCGTTGTGTATAAAAATTTGCTTAGACAATATATATTGTTTATGTGGTAGATGGTATCATATTTTATTACCATGTGTGCATGTATATTTTGTGTGTAAATATTGTAACATACCAATTGAATATTATTAACTTGCTCAAGTTTCTACTGAAAAATATAGAAGTGTATATGAATCATGTATGGAACCAATTCCACTCCCTTATACTCCTTAAAGTGAATTGGTTAGAGGTGAAATTGGAGTACCAATTCTAAAAAATGGAAGACCGAAAAAGAACCGTGCATGATGACGAGGGATTTATCGACAAGAGATCTCTATTTGGCAACTTTGGTGGCTTAGGACACAACAAAAGAAATTGTACAAATCAACCGATGGAGTAGTCTTTTTTTTTCTTTCTGTGTTGTAATCATTTTTCTTGTCTGTAGTACCAATCTGAGTATTGATTATGCTTATATTCAAGGGTTTAAATGAATAAACGACAAGTAGAAGAAATTATATAACAAGTGAAATGTTTCCAATAAAATATGTAAATTATGATGAAGTTTAGTGAAATGAAAATACTAATGTCCCCCTAGCGAGTAACCTATAATCCCTATGATCTAGAGGTATAAGATTTAGTCGATATCTCCTTTGCGTTGTATCCTATGTAGTTTCTTCTGAGTTACTGTCATCATCATTATCATCATCATCATGATCATCCTGAGACTCCTCTTGAGCTTCGGGCTGTGTAGGTATCAGAGCTAAGGGAGTCATGTAAATATGAGTATTGTTAGATATTTTTTTATCATCATGAAAAATGGAATAACAAAATAATAAAAAGGTTAGAAATTCCTGTCTACGGGGAAGTCATGCACGAAGCACTGCCCTAAGAGATTTTTGAGGTCTATGTGCAGACATCATCTCGAATCCTCCTAGTGGTAAAACCCCTTGATACCGGCTTTCCGTCACCGCACACGATTTCGGAAGAATGACCCGAACTTAGCTCTTGTCCAGAGTAGAGAGATTGAAATAGAAAAATATCATATGGTAGTGATTTGTGAGAAAGAGAAGGAGGAGAATCATGTGGTTGTTACTCTCAAAGATGTATCTTCAACTAGACAAAGTATGCATTATATAGACAACCCTTAACCTATAGAATTAATATAATTTATTAGGATTAAACAACCAATAAAATGGATAATAATGGACAACCCTTAACCTATAGAATTAATATAATTTATTAGGATTAAACAACCAATAAAATGGATAATAAAAGGTATAGTTAATAGGAATAACATCAATACAATAAAAGTCATGAAAGTTGGTTTTTTTACAAATTCATACAACAAGTATATGGAAACATCACCAGCATGTCGAGATGTGACCTTACCAGCATGACGAGATGTGCCCTCACCAGCATGTCGATCAATCCGATAGCGTGATGTGCCCTCCCCAGCCTACAATGACATGCTCCTAAGTTACATATCTACATCTATTCAACAAAATATAAGCATTAGATAACACATAACTATAAGCATAACACAATATAATTAAATAACTTGCTATCAATTGATGTTGTCCATTGAGACAGATGTTCCCCATCATGTGTCTCGAATCTGGAAGCCCAACCTGAAAGCAGAACCTGAACTCTAACAGTTGCATTTGCTCTGCTACAATATAAGATAAAGGCTTAAAGGACATCATATGCTTCAGCCTGAACTATCGCATAACATGATCAATTGATAAAACATGATGGATCATAATATATGATATAATCTATGTATACTCTACCTTCGTGTAGCGTGAAGTATCTCATCTGGAATATTGTAGGGCAACCATATAACCTTATATGTTCCAAATTGAATTAACTACATAAACATTTATTTAATTAACTATAAAGTTTTACTAAATTAACTACATAAATTCCTACTAAATTTACCATTTTGGGGGTATTATGTCAAACAAATTCTGGTAAACCTAAACCACTTTGTACGAATAATGCGTCAAATCTATATTCTCGGTCATCTACCGACAAGCTGACGGAAAGACCCGCTCGTCACCAATAAATCGAATGAGAGGCATACTGTGTCACCTCCATTTTCCGTTTTACGTATTTTCAGTATACGTTTACGGAATCCTGACATGTATTTTATTTTTTCTGTCTGGCTAGCTTATTTGGTTTAATCTTGTTTAGGTTCATCATGGCATGTCATGGTTTAACTTGGTTCATTTTGGAGTAGGCTTGGTTTATTTGTTGGTTCATCATGAAGAAACCTACCTACCACCATCCCCCTTTATAAACCCACCCACCTTTTCTCTCTCCTTATTATTCTCCATAACTCTTTTCCTTCTCTATTAAAACCCCTCCCCCTCCATAGGCAAGTGCAACTTGTTTCCACAAGAGAACCTATTTTTATTGTTCTATTAGCTTCTTCTCATATTTCTAGAACACATTTGAACTTGCCATTTTCATTTTGAAGCTTTGATTTTTGTAGATCTAAAAATTAGTCAATTTTGGATTTTGGTGGTTTTGATCTATCAAACTTCTTTATTTTCAAGTTTTAATGGTTCCATGTTGTAGACAATTTCGTTCTACCCTACTTTGACCTATGGAAGTCCCATTTTGGCTTAGAAATAAGAGTTTTATGGACTTTGGAAGTTCTTGGGTTCTTCTTGGCCATGGCTCTCAGCCTTGGTGGAGAAGAAGGCCCTATAGCAGCCGCGTATCTCGTCGTTCGGCGCACTGCTGTAACCCCTCTTCCCAAATTTTTATCATATTTTATTTATTTATTTGAATATAATAGTGATTTTTAGAAATTTTATAAATAATTATTATTTAGTTGATATGTAGTGACGATTGTATAAAGTAGGTCCTTGTATTTTTTGGGATTAGTAGATTATACGTAATGGTATACACCATTATTGTGAGCCCCTGTTTTCAAAATTTACTTAATTAGCGTTAATTATTATTAATGTCATTTTTAGCTTTAAAATAATTATTAGGATTTTTAGGAATTTTTCTAGAAATTTTTAAATGATTTTAAATAAGTTTTAAATAAAATATCAATTTGCAATTTTCTAAAATATTTTAATATATTTTGTAATAATTAGAATTGTTTTAATATAGTTTTGTAATATTAGAATTGTACAATATCAGTTTGTAATAAATGAATTGTTTTTAAATGAGTTATGCAAATTATTATTTGCATTTATCTACCTTAGGGACTGGATTGTAATAATCTAAACTCTATGGGCCCAAATTCTAAACCGTCGTCACCCCCCCCACGACCTCGGCCACCTGGCCCCGACGTCCGGTGGATATTTCTGCCTTTTCCGGCCAAAACCACCGCCCTAACCAGCCTATAAAACCCCCCTTCGACCCCAGACCGAACCTAACCCTATCCACCGCCACGACCACCGTAGAACCCTAACTCCGGCGAAAACCTAGGTCCTAAAACCCTAACTCGGCGTACCCTACCACCGCCTCACCGACCATCGTCGTCAGTCGCCCACCACCATTCGATTCGTCCGACGAGGGGAACCAGCGCCGCCTCGCCGACGTCTTCTCCGCCGTCCACGGCTCCCGAAACTCTCCCGACTCGCCGGAACGTAAGTGGCAAGTGTCAAAATGGTGTGCGTATCTCGTGTCCACGTATGTGGTTCGTGTGTCCTGGCGAGCACGAGGGTAGGACTGGACACAACGAACTCGTGTCGTGCGTGTCGAAATTGACCCGGACAGTAGACTCCTGTGTCCCTAACTGTCAGGACACAAGATTTTTTTATGTGTAATTAATTCTAAAACCTAAATAAAACTAACTAAAACCCTAACTCTAACACAACCAGCGGACTGACCCCCTGGCCAGCCCGATCCGACTCAGAACCCCCCCCCTCGCGCGCTCAGTGGCTCGAGTTCGAGCCCCCCTTTGCTGTTGTTTCTATTTCTTTTCTTTTTCCTTTTTCTTTTCTTTTTTTCTGTTATTTATATATATATATTTATATATAGGTATATGCATAATTTGTATATATATATTGTATTATTATAATGTATTATATATATAGATATATATATATATATATATATATATATTATATATTATATATATATCTATATATATATAGATATATATTATATATTTACTTATATTATATATATATATATATATATATATATGTATATATATATATATATATATATATATATATATATATTATATGTATATATGTTCATGTGTTTTATATATTATTACATATATATATTATATTATGTATACAATATTGATATATATATATATATATATATATAATATTAATATATATATATATATATATATATATATATATATATATATTATATATATATATATATATATATAATATATATATATCTTATATATTTTATATATATTATATTATATATATATATATATATATATATATAGTACTTTATTATAATATGTATGTATGTATATGTATTTATGTACTATATATATGTATATATGTCATGTAGATATTATATACATATATACTATTATATATATGTATACAATATTTGTATATATTATGTTTATTGTATTATTTTAACATATGTGAAAAAAAAATAAAAAAAATATATATATGTATTTTTAACACATGTATGGATATATCCATTATGTAAATGTATATATTTATATGTAATAAATAAATATTGTAGATATACATTTTATATATATTCACTCTACCTAGTGTACATTATATTTATAAAATAATTGTCATATTTTATAACTACTATGTATAATTTTGCCCTATTAAAATATTAATATTTATTATGTAATTTTTTACGTCTTTGTATTTTTGTATTTAAATTACTGCAACCATTTGGTGTCCAAGCCTAGCATGGGTTTTGGGCCAAATGTGTTTTCACACATTCTAGACCTGTACAAGTCATATTGGATTGATTCATGGTCTTGGGTCCTGTATTTGAACTTTGGTTCAAACTATGTACATGGACAAAATACGCAGATAATTAATTATTTAATTCAGATTGTGTGCAATGCTTTTCTAAAAATACTTTAATTGCTATTAAAATTTTGGAAAAATAGTATTTAGATACTATGTTAATTTAGCTAATTAGTATAATTTTTACAGTATTTAATTTATAGTTTTGCCACAGTTTTGGCATGAAACCGGAACTCATTTTTGTGTACTTAGGAAAACATTTTTATAAAATACTTGTACTGGTAATAAATTCCAGAAAAATTATAATAAATTTCTATAATTAACAAGGATCATTTGGTACTTATTTTATGTAAAATTAAGCTTTTTGTCTATGTCAAAAATTGTTGGAACACAATGTTCATTGATTTATTTATTGAATAATTACGACTTGTAACTTTTTGTATTATTTTGAGTTTTAGCCGTGTTGAACCCACCCCTCACTAGTAATGACCCTAGAAAGTTAGTTAAAGTAGTGTGTCACCCCACATTAGTCTCTATGCTAAAGTCATCAATTGGCTAGGTGTCCAATCACAAGTAGTGTTTCACAAATTAGTATCTTAGTATTTTAGCTTAGTATAAAAACTAAGTTTATGCATTTATTTCTACAGTGACGAGTTACCAGACATCTATAGCACTTTTATCGCAGCTGTTGCTTTGCTAGAGGCAAGTACTTTCTAAACTTTACATACTGCTATAAACCATAAACTGTGATTCACCAACCATATGAAATGTTGATCCTTGGAGTAGCAAGTTAAAACTTTGCAGTTGTTACTTTCAGTCTCTGCCATGTTTAGGATAGTTTTCAATCTCTCACATGTTTAAACAACGGGTTAAGGGGAAACTGCTAGTAGTGTACGTGATAATGACCCCCTTCTCCGTATGTATTTATCGAGCACCGTTACATCTATATGTATCTGTGTGCTATGTTTGGTCCCGCGTTGTGTTGGATATACACCGATGCCGTTATGTGTACATATGTGTACATCAGAAAATTGATATATATGCGTACATCCTGATTATCTATTGACTGATCACTCACCTACTACAGTTTTAAACTTTAAAATGAATATCTATTGCCATGATAAAATGTACCTAAACTGAAAACATGATATGTCATTTCTTTTCATCACATGATCAATATATATGTTTGTTAGATTCAGTACTTGCTTCCGTTATTACAGGATAACGTGTAGGTGTCCTTACTGAGGAGGAGTTACTGCGACTCATATTATGGTCATACTGCCAAGGACCCGACTTGCTTACGAGGATGTTCCTGCGGGGAACCTCGTCTAGTTGTTTCTGCTTTAGACTTTTGAGTGTAGTCATGTATTAGACTACGTATTTATAACTGGACATGTATCCAGTTTTACATTTCAGATTGTACTTTGGATATTTACTATATGAGACGACTTTATGTTTAGAGCATTTAGACTTTTATTCACTTATAGAACTGTTAGCACATTTAGTCTTATCTTATTATTTCTAGAAACAACTTACTGTGCTTTATCTCAAGCACAGGCTGGACATGACTCGGCCCGGCCCAACAATTTGGGTGACGGGTCGTGACATATTTTTAGTGGTGGCCCATGCAGGTCAAGACTAAATTGTTTGGTTACGTTATTGTACCAAAAATGCCTGCAATTAGGAACTTAAGGTAATTAGACAATATTAGGAATGAAGCTTAGAACACTAGAGGAATGCTAGGATTACAATATAGAAAATACATCACATGCTTGCTATTATAATTAGATTTTCTTGCCTATGATTGCTTACTTTAAACAAGTCCTTATAAGTCCTTTTTATTATAAATAGATGGTGCTTACTCGTTCATCCCCAGTATGTTACACCTGAGAATGGCGCTCCATATCCAGTCAGCTGACCAGTTGACTGATACACCCCACCTCCACCTACCACATTCCCCACTCCACAGATCCACAAACCAGATGCCTCCACCACCTTCCACATCACATGTCCAGCAGAACCAATACTTCAACCACCCCCTATCACTATACCTACCCAGGCTTCCGTCACACTCGACGAGAACCAACTGCTCACTATGATCCAGGGTTCCTAACAACCCATCAGGAGCAGACTACCCTAATCCGCCAGAGCATGGAGGGTTCTGAGGAATATACCGTGGTCCACCACCTGTAGAGCCACGGCAGAGAGCGGGGGACGATCAAGGACTTCATGGGTCTGAATCCCAAGTAGTTCTCAGGGACAGAGGGCATAGTAGTAGCAGATGACTGGCTAGACTCAGTAGAGAGGAATCTCCTTGGAGTTAGGATGCCGTGTGACCTCCAGGTCGAGGCAGCGGGATTTTGCTGATAGACTTGGCAGGAGTTGGTTCCGGGAATGAGCGTTGTTTGCGAGAGGGAGAGCCACTTGGATCAGTTCAAGACCCAGTTCAAGAAAAATTCTTCTCGACCACTGCTAGAGTAGCCATGGGGCTCCGATTCCAGAACATCCAGCAGAGGAACCGTTCTGTTGACGAGTATGCGGAGAGAGAGTAGTCGCCTGAGCGTTTCACTCCTAGTCTGGTTGTAGATCCAGAGGAGATGACCCGTAGGTTTTGCCATGGTCTAGTTCCAGACATTGGCATTCTTATAGTGGCAACGGTACGACTGACTACTACCAGAGCCTAGAGTTAGCCAGAGCATCGATGAGCGTTTCTATCATGCAAGAGGCCGGCTTCGTACACCATAAGGGACCGTCCAAGCGTCTGGCTTTCCAACAGAGAGCACCGACGCCTCCCCAGAGACTTACGTCTCCTATATCACATCATCCGACCCCGCCAGTTAGAGCCCCGGGACCCGACAGCAGCCGAAGGGAGGTTTTTGTGTATTCTGTAAGAGGGTAGGCCACGACGCTTCCATCTGCAGGAAGAAGTTGGAGTCAGTGTTTGGCTTGTGGATCTGCCACTCATCAGCTTCGAGAGTGCCCAGCAGCCAGGATACTAGAGGACCACTCCCGACTCAGCAGCAGAGGTTTGGACAGCATCTGTCACGCCCCAGAACCAAAATACTGGAGAGCGGGGGCGGACATAGCCAGCTACGTATAATGAAATGGAATCGATCTCACTATACGGTCAAGGCTGTGTAGAATATGAGGGTTTATTACAAGCCATCAGTCTCTTAAGGTCATAAAATTATCCTATCGTCTCAATCTCAACAACTAGTAATAGTTACAAGATATCAGACCACCAAATATACAATTGTTAAGGCGTCCCAAACATTTTATATCCAGATGATCATGAAGCTAGTCGTACAAAATGTAAGGATAGCAAGTTAAGTCATACATGATCAACTCGAGTTGCCAATCATGTTTACAGCCCGTAGGCAGACGAAAGAAAGTGCATCGAGCTAACAGGTGCTCGGCTAAATGCCTCAAAAAAATAATGTACAATAGAGTGGGAGAGCCAAAATAACGCACTCGTTGCCAGGGTTCCCTCTAGTGGTCACCATGGCTGAAAGGCAGGTAGATCCTTTGTGCTGCTCCGGTATCTGGCCATACAAAACCAGCTGGTCAGACCCCAGAAAGAGCAAGTGCCACAAAGGAGGCTTCACTTAAGAACTAAAACCAGCAAATTAGCACAATAATATAGTTACATAACAAGAGACAATAATTAAGAAAAGCATGATATGTGAATATAAAGACAATCTTGTACAGAATCGATGAAAGACAGAACATATGGAAGGCATGACAGGATGATATACGATGAGATAACCATGGGACTATTCAGATAACCAGGTTACAACCCGTAAACCAAACAAGGACCGAGGTTGTAACCCTTCGTCTGAACAGAACTTGGTTTCCCCACCATTTATCGGCAAGGTAAATATAAAAAATCTGGTCATGCAATTATTCATAATATAGAATTAAGATAAAGCACGAGTAATCATGTCATGCCAGAAATTGTACAGGATCAGGACGAGACAAAGTGGACTAGACTCCATCCAATCAATCACAGCCAAACAATAAGTAGGCTTGCTACTTTAACTAACTAGGGTATACACAGGCTAGTTACTAGCAAAATGCAATGAGAATCCCAAGTCCGGTTACCTGTTTGTTACTACCTGAGTGTCCCAGCAAAAGAAAAGGAAAAGGTAGCAGGATATAGCAGACACACTGTAGTAAGATACATGTGTCCTAAGGTACCACACGGACGACGGATGGAAGTGCGCTCATCTCGACGGATAGCAACAAATCCGTGTATATATATATAAGGCCGGGACCAAAGGGGCAACAGATAACTGGAAAATTCTCCATGAACTATTTGATCAATCTAGTCTTAACCTAGCCAGATTCAGTATGAATCCCTGACCGTAGAAAAACCAGGGATCATGTCCTACACATGATGCGAGACAAGACTGGTTGCTTACACAAGCACATTCAATACAATCACCCACGGTGTCAAGAATTCACTTAGCATGTCAAGTCAGTCGTCGCAACAGCGTATCAAGGTTATCGTGTCAAGATACTTGTCAAGATTACTTGTCAAGGGTGCACCACGACGGGTCACCATCGTGTCATGTTACTATCAAGATTATATCAAGGCAAGGGTGCGTCACGACGGACACCAAAAAATATCATGTCAAATTACTGTCAAGAGTGCACCACCACGGGTCACTGTCTGTCATGTGTAGCAGGTCAAGTTATCAAGTCAGGAGTGCACCACGGCGGGCCACTATCAAGCATTGTTCAATTATCATTCCAAACATAATAAATAATTCAGGATTATCAAGTTCATGACAAAAGGCGTAAGGATATAAAATGGCTGCAAATTCATAAAGGGGAATATGGGGACAAGGCACCAAGCGGGAGAGAGGGGTAGCGTACGCTCAGGACAGCGTACGCAAGGGTCATGCGTACGCTCAAGACAGCGTACGCTCAGGAACAGGGCACGCTCAAGTCTGCGTACGCTCAGGCCAAGCTACGCTCAGGTCAGCCTACGCTCAGGTCAGGCTACGTCAGGTCAGCTACGCTCAGGTCGAGCTACGCTCAGGCCAGCGTACGCAAGACATACGCTTCCAAAAGCAGCGTATGTATCCATACGACTCCTCTTCAAGGCAGCGTATGAGGTCCAAACGATCCTTGCCAAGGCAGCGTATGAGGTCCATACGACTCCTTGCCAAGGCAGGTATGAGGTCCAAAACGCTTGCCAAGGCAGCGTATGCAAGATAGCCTCCAAAGGCAGCGTATGGGGTCCATACTGTGCTGCGCTAAAAGCGCACACAGTCAGTGATGCAAGCTAAAAGCTCGTGCACTGCTCACTGTCTTCTCCAAAACAGCAAAAACTCCATAGTTTGAACCCAAAGCTTCAAAAGTCCATAACTTGGTCAAAACAAGTCCAAATCCAACTTTTCAAAGGTCAAAATTGGGTAGAATAAAATTCTCAATGGAACCATTAAAACTTGAAAACAAAGAAGTTTGATAGATCAAAACCACCAAAATCCAAAAATAACTAATTCTAGATCTACAAAAATCAAAGCCTCAAAATGGAAAATGACAAGTTTAATGTGTCTTAAAAACATGAGGAGAAGCTAATAGAACAATAAAAATGGGCTCTTTGTGAAAGCAAGTTGCACTTGCCTAAGGTGTGGTTGTGTAGAGGAAGGAAGAAGAAGATGGAGAAATAAATGAGTGAATGAGAGAGAGAGAAGGTGGTGGAGATATTATAAGGGTGGGTTGTGTTGTGTTGAGGGTGGAGTATAGGTTAAAGTGGTCCAATGCATATTAAACCAAACCAAACCAAATCAAACCAATTCTCCTTCACAAATAAACAAGCCAGGTAAAACCCAATACGAGAACCAAAATCTGCAAGTCAAGCAATTACAAGTACATGCCAAAATCCGAGAGAAATAATACAGGTGAATACATGCAAGCTTGACAAAATACATATTAAGTCTGCGTACGCAGGCCAAGCTACGCTCAGGTCAGCCTACGCTCAGGTCAGGCTACGCTCAGGTCAGCCTACGCTCAGGTCGAGCTACGCTCAGGCCAGCGTACGCAAGACATACGCTTCCAAAAGGCAGCGTATGTACTCCATACGACTCCTCTTCAAGGCAGCGTATGAGGTCCAAACGACTCCTTGCCAAGGCAGCGTATGAGGTCCATACGACTCCTTGCCAAGGCAGCGTATGAGGTCCAAACGACTCCTTGCCAAGGCAGCGTATGCAAGACATACGCCTCCAAAAGGCAGCGTATGGGGTCCATACTGTGCTGCGCTAAAAAGCGCACACAGCTCAGTGATGCAAGCTAAAAGCTCGTGCACTGCTCACTGTCTCCCAAAACAGCAAAAACTCCATAGTTTGAACCCAAAGCTTCAAAAGTCCATAACTTGGTCAAACAAGTCCAATCCAACTTTTCAAAGGTCAAATTGGGTAGAATAAAATTCTCTACAAATGGAACCATTAAACTGAAAACAAAGAAGTTTGATAGATCAAAACCACCAAAATCCAAAAATAACTAATTTCTAGATCTACAAAAATCAAAGCCTCAAAATGGAAAATGACAAGTTCTAATGTGTCTTAAAAACATGAGGAGAAGCTAATAGAACAATAAAAATGGGCTCTCTTGTGAAAAGCAAGTTGCACTTGCCTAAGGGTGTGTTGGTGTTGTGTAGAGGAAGGAAGGAAGATGGAGAAATAAATGAGTGAATAATGAGGAGAGAGAAGGTTGGTGGAGATATTATAAGGGTGGGTTGTGTTGTGTTGAGGGTGAGTATAGGTTAAAGTGGTCCAATGCATATTAAACCAAACCAAACCAAATCAAACCAATTCTCCTTCACAAAATAAACCAAGCCAGGTAAAACCCAATTACGAGAACCAAAATCTGCAAGTCAAGCCAATTACAAGTACATGCCAAAATCCGAGAAAATAAATACAGGTCTGAAATACATGCAAGCTTGACAAAATACATATTCAAAATATGGGTGTTACAGCATCTACAGCAGCATAAGGGACCTCAGGGAAAGGTTTTAGTCTAGCTCTTGAGCCGGAGCCGGAGCAGTTTCGGAGCCAGTTACTTAGCTGACGTCATCACAGGTCATGTTTATTTGCATACTTTTCTAGCTCTATGTTGTTTGATTCTGGTGCATCTTATAGCTTCCTATCATTAAAGTTTATGCATAAACACCATCTAGTAGCTACACCTACTGCGGAGATTAGTAGAGTGATGACGGAAGGAGGACCAGTGCCTATTAGAGCTATCTATAGATGTTCTATTTTTAGGCGGAAGAGAGTTCAGGGGACGATTCTTTGTGATGCCACTCCCCAGTTATGATATCATATTGGGGATGAACTGGCTTAGCTATGCCCATGCATCTATAGATGTCATGAGGGTAGTATTTTGTTCAGTCCCCAGCACAGCACCATTCAGTGTCAGGAGGACAGGGCGGAGATCAGCCTAGAGGCAAACTGTTGTGGACAGTTGGGGACGTAGCACCGCCACAACCTATTATCAGGGAGTTTATGGATGTATTCCCAGAGGATCTTCCAGGGCTTCCGCCTGACAGAGATGTGGAGTTCACCATAGATTTAGTGCCGGGTTCATCACCAGTATCCCGGGCTTGCTATAGAGTGAATCCCAAGGAGGCGTAGAGATGAAAGAGCAGATTAATGACCTGTTGAAAAAGGGTTTCATTCGATCCAGTGCTTCTCCATGGGGAGCGCCAGTGCTTTGTGCCTAAGAAGGATGGTACAGTCCGGTTGTGTATTGACTACTGGGCTTTGAATGCCATCACCATCAAGAAAAATATCCTCTTCCCAGGATAGATGATTTGTGCGACCAGTTGAGCGGGGCGAAGGTGTTTTCTGGATAGACTTGAGATCGGGTACCACCAAGTGAAGGTCAGGGCAGCAGACATCCAGAAAAGGGTTTAACATGAAGTACAAGCAGTACGAGTTTTGGTGATGCCATTTGGTCTCACAAATGGCCAGCTGTCTTTATGAATTTGATGAATAAGACATTTCACCAGATCTGGATAAGTTCGTCGTAGTGTTTATCGACGACATCCTGGTATACTCGAAGACGCCGGAGGAGCATGCAGAGCACTTGCGGATAGTTTGGGGATTCTGAGACAGGAGAGATTGTTTGCCAAATTGCCGAAGGGGAGTTCTTTTTAGACGAGTGGAGTTTCTCGGCCATGTAGTCACTGGAGATGGAATCGGTGGATCCCAGGAAGATTGCTGCAGTTGAGACATGGAAGGCTCTGACGTCAGTTTCAGAGATCAGGAGCTTTCTGGTTTTAGCAGGCTATTATAGAAAGTTCGTCCAGGACTTTTCTAGGATAGCTGAACCCATGACGAAGCTGACGCGGAAGGATGCAGAGTACTCTGGTCAGAGGACTGCCAGGCAGCATTTGAGGAGCTGAAGAGGAGGCTGACGACCGCTCCAGTTCTGACATTACCTTCAGGTTCTGGAGGTTTCACCATATACAGCGATGCTTCTGGGAAGAGCTAGGATGTGTCCTACAGCAGTATGAGAAAGTGATGCTTATGCATCTAGGCAATTGTGGACTCATGAGCGGAATTATCTACCCAGACCTAGAGTTAGCTGCGGTGATCTTTGCACTCAAGTTATGGAAACATTACTTATACGGAGAGCGTGTAGAAATCTTTACTGACCACAAAAGCTTGAAGTATGTGTTCACGCAGAAAGAGCTGAACATGAGGCAAAGACGATGGTTGGAGTTGATGAAAGACTTCGACATCGATTTATAGTATCACCCCGAGAAGGCAAATGTGGTGGCGGATGTGCTGAGCAGGCATCGCGATGGCATGGTACCTGATGATTGATCGGCATTTGCAGGAGGATCTGAAGAAGGTCGGTATCGAGCTAGTTCGGCCAGGATCAGTGATACAGATGATGGCGCTTGACATTCAGTCAGGTTTGATGGA
This sequence comes from Iris pallida, assembly GCA_029216955.1. Lineage (NCBI taxonomy): Eukaryota > Viridiplantae > Streptophyta > Magnoliopsida > Asparagales > Iridaceae > Iris > Iris pallida. The sequence goes on along the minus strand of JANAVB010027397.1, from coordinate 17,549,512 downwards.
GCAGATCCGGGAGGCACAGTCTATAGATGAGAGCCTCGCAGACTTTGAGCCCAGGCTTTAGCTGGATTGCTGGATGACTTCACTATAGCAGAGGATGGATCCTTGAGGCATGGCAGCCGATGTGCGTGCCGAAGGGAGAGCTGGTAGAGGCTGTCTTGCAAGGAGGCGCACCGATCGAGATATTCTATTCACCCTGGTGCTAACAAGATGTACCGTGACTTTTGGGAACATCTTTGGTGGCACGGAATGAAGAGGGGTATCACGTTTCATCTCGAGATGCCTAGTTTTCCAGCAGGTCAAGGCGGAGCGCCAGAGGCCACCTGGTTTGTTACAGCCGTTACCCACCTGAGTGGAAGTGGGAACATATTAGATGGACTTCGTCTCAGGGCTTCCTCGTTCCCAAGCAGGGAAGATGCCATTTGGGTCATCGTGGATAGGCTGACGAAGGTGCGTACTTCATACCATTCAAGGTGGGGCTTTTTCTACCGAGAAGTTGGCGGAGCTATACATGCAGCAGATAGTCGCCTACATGGAGTGCCGGTGAGCATCGTGTCGGACAGAGACAGCAGATTCACATCCCACTACTGGAGGAGCTTGCAGGAGGAGTTGGGCAGTAGGCTCAA